>LR736862.1:8163659-8182432 GCA_902654985.2 Oryctes borbonicus
TACGCAATCCTGATGGCACTGCATGATTCTGGAGTATTGCAAAATAATTTTCCTTCCTCATTACACCCTGCACTCTGCATAAATTTCCCGTCCCAGCAAAGGAGAAACATCCCCACACTAACACAGAACTACGCCTTTGCTTCACTGTTGGCACAATGCAGTCCGGGATCATTTTTTGGTTTTAGATCTTCGGACATAAACTCGTCGATTTTGTCCAAAAACCTCAAACTTTGACTCGTCACTCCAAAGCACGTGTTTCCAATCATCTAACGACCAATCTAGATGAGAACGGGGCCACTCTAGCCGTTTTGCTCTGTTGCCTCGACGTAATAAGAGTTTTCGAATGGCAATGCGTCCATGAAGGTCCGCTTGTTGAAGTCGCCGTTTTACCGTACTCGCCGAAACTTGTTCTTCACGGCCGCGATTGCTTAATAATACAATTCTCAAATCTTCAGCTTTTGTTGTTCTCCTAGATGCTCCAGGACGAACACGATTTTCTATAGTTCCAGTTGTCCGATATCGCTTTATGATGTCATTTACTGTTGAACTTCTCATATTTATTTTTTCAGCAATTTGTCGCCCCCAGTATCCATCTTCAAACAGTGTAACAATGTGTGAACGTTTTTCTACACTGGTAGGCTTGCCACGTGCCACTTTGAAGTAAATTTTCTTAAAACTTTCGCGCAAAAACGACAGATGCACATCAACACACGTTTAACAGTAAAATGAAGCAAATTTATATCTTTACGCCCGTGACAAATAAACAAGAATGATACCGCGGTATATTTCCTAAATGTATTGTTCGTTAATAATCCCCAAACGACTCGTTTCAAAAGATCGGCACTTCCGAGAAATTCTTGGAATGATAATAAAAGGGGCTTTATTGTGGTTGTCGCAATATTTCTACTTTACATAATAATTTATGGCTTTAATCCCTTAGAAAAGAGTGCATGCTTAATATTTGTCTAATTTTATGTATTAATAATTGTACACAGTGTGATATAATAGATTTTTATTGTATGACCGAACTTCACTGAACGGCAGTGTATGTCGGATCGGTTTTGGTCGCGATAATATTTGATTTTTTGTAAGTTATTAATTCTTAATCCTCGTATATAAATTCGTTCTTTTCCATTATTCTGTACGCATTTAAACTTAAATACCAAATCCGTTAAAATTCTTCTTAACTATGTATCCGATCGCTTCCATTTTAATTCCCGTTCTATCTTCTGCCGTACAGCCGGTAACGTAACACGTCGTTCATCTGATCTAAAAGTCATATATCATATTCTTAACTGGTATTCTGGTAAGCTACTGACATTTTTTTGTCTTGGTCTCTTCTTACCTGGACTTCCAAATTTTATTTCACTTGGATTTGTCGCCATATATCCGTTCTGAACAATTTTTTCTACTGTTCGCACTGATATACCAGTTGCTTCAGACACTAACTGTTTTATTTCACTTGCATTTACTGATGTGCTTTTACTTTTAGAAAAATAATTATAAATTTAAAAACCACTTCGTGCGTTTGTGTATGTATCATTTTATGCTCCCCTAACAGGGACATTTCAAGATAAATAGTCAGAACGTATTATTCCAGCTAAGTCTCTTGTAAAAACGTTCACGCATCCCTACTCTTCGCCATTACTCGTGGCGATTGCTATATCAACAAATTAGCTCAACTTAGATATCATTATCACCATATCATAATAGTATTCATTGAATTCCTAAAAAGTGAAAATACAACTAACTAAACGTTTTAATTTGCATGTATCAGCGATTAAAATATCGAAGTCCGTAAAAAAGAGGCCATGGCTTCTTATAAAACGCAAACACAGGCTGAGAAAAGAACATTCCTATTGTTCTTATTATCGATATCATCATGTTTCGTTTTATTACTTTGATCGCTATTACTCTTAATTTTGAGCGTATAAGTAAGTAAAAAAAAAATTAAAAATTTTGAATATAAACTCTCAACAAGTTTATTTTCTTCAATAAACAGTAGCGGTCCCGTCAGAAATAACCGACCTAGAGGAGAAGATCGTAGGAGGCATCGAAGCAGACATCGAAGATTTTCCGTATCAAGTATCTTTACAGTATAAAGGTCGTCATTTTTGCGGGGGTTCCATTATTAGTTCGAATTTGGTCGTTACTGCAGCTCATTGTACTGATGGGTAATTTAATTTTGACCAAATTGTAGATAAGTATGCTATAATACTCACCTGCGGAACGCCTATTTTAAAATTAATTATACGTAACGATTTATCCACATTATTATACGTTTTAATATAGCATTAAAAGTCCATCGTCTTTGTCCGTCCGAGCTGGATCTGCTTCGCATAAAGAAGGCGGCGAAATCTACAACGTTAAAGAGATTCTGCAGCACCCAGAATACGATTCCAAGAACATAGATTTTGATGTTTCAATTCTGAAGGTTTTCCTTTTTTTTTTTGATAAGGGGATCAAAACAATTGTTTTTGCGTTATATTTTCAGATGGAGGAGGATTTCAAGTTTAGCGACACTATCAAGGCAATTGGTCTTGTCGATAAGCCGATTGGTTCTAATCACTATGCCGTCGCATCTGGATGGGGTACCATGAAAGAGGTAATCGACTTGGCGCTCTTAAAATTCCGCGGGTAACTTAAGTTGGTACTTCCGGTAGTAAACAATGGATATGTTTTTTAATTGCTCGACCTTTTGATCGAGCGATTCGAGCAACACAAATGCGTTTTTTGCACGTTAGCAATTTCAATATTTTACTGGAACTACAATTAATTTAAATCGTCCTCGAAATTTAAACAAATACCAAGTGGGAAGAGATACGAGGGGAAGCCTAAAAAGTACTATACAAAATCGCAGTTTATGACTGGTTTGCAACTAGTGTCGGTGACGAATTTCGTGAAGGTCAATTGCTGTTATTCCGGCAAACATTAATGCTGTGCGAGAAATGATTGAAGAGAAATAGAGGAATCCTTGGGGATTGGTAAAAGACAAATATAAACGATTTTATTTTATTTTTTTTTAACCTAAGATCAAAAAATGGCTCGGGTGATTTGGTGAAAAAAAATGCTTCAAAAATTCAATCGCGGTGCTTCTGCCTGCTATATACAGTATCGTAACAGGTGACAAAAGCTGAATATATTCATACGAATCAGAAACAAAATAACAGTCCGCTGTTAGGGCGTTCCAAAGTGAACCAAAACCAACAAAAGTTGCTCGTTCACAAAGCGCTCCAAGAAAAATGATTGCTTTTTTCTTTCGTAAAACTGGGCTTGTTGCTACCGCTGCTCTTGAGGATCGAAAAACAGTAAACGTTGATTGGTATATAATCTCAAGTCTTCGATAAAATAAAAAAAAAAAAACAGCAGACATCGGGGCATCATCCTTCACCACAACAGCGCCAGCTCTCACACAGCACATCGAACAGTCGATCATTTAAATGAGAATAACATTGAATTAATGACTCATTGTCCGAATTCGCCTGATTTATCACGTAATGTTTTCTTCCTGCTCCCTTTTGTCAAAAACAAATTGCGTGGTGAGCGGTTTTCGACGCCTGAAGACGCTGTCGAAGCATGCTTCTGAGGTACCCACTTCTGACTGGAATAAATGTTTCGACAACTGATTTCTTTGAATACAAAAGTGCTTAAAACTTGTTCTGTTCTGTATCTTTTTCCGGACATTTTTAGGGTTCACCCCGTAATCACAACATCTGTTCAGTGTAAATAATTTTTCCCAATTGTTATTTCGCACTTTATTGTGAAAAGATACTGTTTTATGTATAGGGAGGTTCAGTTGCTGATATTCTACGCCAAGTTTATGTACCGCTAATGGCAGACGAAGACTGTTGGAAATTCTATGGAAAAAATAAGATTACGGATAGGTAAATATATTTCCAAGTTCTGTAATGACTTTATTGCAAAATCTGACATAATTTATAGGATGCTTTGCGCTGGTTACGTCGAAGGTGGTCATGATTCCTGTCAAGGCGATTCTGGAGGACCACTGGTCTACAACAATGAATTAATTGGAGTGGTATCTTGGGGTATTGGATGTGCTAGACCTAGTTACCCTGGCGTTTATACGAGCATAACGAAAGTCAAGTCATATTTCAAGTCGTTCTTGTAAAACGCCATTTTCTGTTCATTTGTGATAAAAATAAGAATAAATGCATTTCTTAAAGACCTTCTTATGTTTTTCTACTTTACAAACAATTAAAAATACACAACCTAAAATGACGTACAACTTCGCTTACGAAGGGTGTCCAGGAATGAACTTGGGTTTACATTTGGCGTCCGCCATCTAGAAAGTTGTAAGTTTTGTGATGGCACTGCACACTCGCAGAACACATAAAAATTGTCCTAACTTACTACGAAAGCGCGCGTTCTGTTATGAACACTATTTGTCGGCTTCGTGTTGTTTTTGTTCGAAATCATCAGCCTGGCGATACACTAATTGTTACAGTTACGCGGACTGATTCTGTTTATATCAAGAGACCATTCCGAGAACGCAATGTCCGTTCAGCTGAAAATATAGCTAGGATGAATGAAAGTATGTCCAAAGATCTCAAATTCGTCATCGATCACAGTAATCGTCTCTGCAACGAATTATGACAAAAGATCTTCGTCTACTTGCATAGAAGATTCAAGAGCTAAAGCCTATGAACCATTAAAACCACCGTGTGATTGTCGATTGGATTTTAGAGTAGGTTGCGGTTGATACCGAATTTTGTAAAAGAATCATATTTAGCGATGAAGCCCATTTTCACATCGGTGGTTACGATAATAAATAAAACTGTCGTTTTTGGGGACGCGACAATCTTCGAGAGATTGTGGAGAAACCACCATATTCTCGTCTGGTGCAGATTTTCGCCCCAACGTGTGCTTGGAACTTACTTTTTTGAAAATGGTGAATGATATTGTTAGATGTTGAGTAATTTTTTATAGCTTCTCCTGGAAGATACGGTTCTCGATCACCCTTTTTCCAACAAAATGGCGTTACTATCCATACTCCGAGACAATCTGTAAATTTACTGCAAGAAAAAATTCTTTGCTATGTAATTTCCCTAAATGGTGGCCCTCAAGATTGTGTGATTTAGCATCATTAGGATTTTTCCTTTGGGGTTGGCTTAAAGATCAAATCTACGCAAACAATGCACAGATAACTGATGATTTAAAAAATAATATTCGCGTGGTTATTGGCGAAATTAGCTTGCAACAAAGTAATTGAAAATTTTGAGCATATGCAGGAGTCGCGCTGGGCATTTATGAGATATAGTGTTTTTCATATAATTCTACGATTTCTACTTTGTATTGATGTTAATAACTTTATGAATTGCTAAAAACTTAGAATTTCCGGGAATTCTTGCTAAAATTTCGATTCTAATATGGCTGACATGCTGCATTTCTTTATTCTTTTCTTTTCACATTGTATAACACGAATTAGAATGAACTTGACAAACAATCGATATGAAAATTTACATAATATAGTCAAACAATTTCGCCATCTCAATCAATCAGTTCCATTGCATGGTCACTTAAAATGCAATATATTTACGTAAAAAACAATACAATGATGTATCACAATCAGTTCACAGTCACAATACCTTCTCGCACCATGCTGTGCTGATTTCCTGCATTTAAGTTATCAAAATTCTTAACACTCACAAATGCTTCAACATGAAGCAATTAGTTATTCTAATAATTTCAGCTTCTCTACATTATGCCGTACGTTAAGTATTAAATTACTTTTAGTTGAAGATTTAATACATATATGGATGTATTCTAGATAACAGATCCAAATTCAGAGTCAATCGGTGGTCTCACACCAAGGCAGTGGATTTGTAAGAAGAAAATTGTTAGTGGGAAAGTAGTTACGATCAAAAAGTACAACTTCATGGTAGCCATGCAGGTTGGCAAAAAACATGTATGCAGCGGAGTGATTGTGAATCCTAAAATGATTCTGGTACCCACAGAATGCTTAGAGAGGTTTGTGTACTATAAGATTGGCGGATGTTTAAAGTAAATACTTAAAGAGAAATTATTCAAGTCGATTGTGAACTGAAATTTAGGTCCCGATGTGGCAAGTTGGCTTGCAGTAATTTATTAGTCCAGGAAGTAGGAAGTAGATAATAAAATTCCAAGAATTGGCAGGGAATTCCGAGAAATGAGCATGTTTCAGCTGTTCATGAAGCTATTTAGGGAGCTGCTCAGGCTCTTCAGGAAGATGTTCAAGCTGCTCAGAGAGCTGTTCAGATTCCTGTACAATTTGAACAGCTCCCTGAAACATGTTAATTTCCCGGAATTGTTTGCCAATTCTAGGAATTTCTACTTCCTGCAACACACACACACACACAGATACGGTAAGGTAAAGTATACACACTGTGCTATAAATAATAAACGATGGCGTTTTGGCAATGACTAATCGAAACTAATGAGCAGTTGGGCCAAGATATGGCTTGGGTCAGCTTTAATGTAATTCTTGGGCATCTACTTTTCTGCCAAATCTCTGCGAAGCCCCACAAGCAATCTGGCCACCAGAGCCGATTTCGAACTGGCTCGCTGCTCGCCTGTATAAATAAATACAAAGCACTAATACGAACCGCTTAGTGACATAAGCAATTTCGTTTTTGTTTTGACAAGCATTGAAGACACCTTAGTCTCTACATCGCCACATAACACTATTTCCTGAATTTACTAATTTCATAATGCAGTTCAAACGATGAAGAGGTAACCATAAGAGCTGGTAGCGCGAAGTGGGACGTTGGAGGCCAAGTGATAAAAGTGAAGAATATCATCAAGCATCCAAAGTACAACCCCGAAGGCTACGATAACGACGCGGCCATCTTGAAGGTTAGCTAATGCATGACCCTGCATGTAACAGCAAATTTTCTCTGATCCATATTTTTAGTTAGAGAGAAACCTGGAGTTCGGAGACACCGTCGGCGAAGCGGTATGGTGGAATCAAAAGTCACTACCTGATAAAGGGGGCTCTGCTGTCGGATGGGGTGTTTTAACGCAGGTGAGGAGACAATATAAGAAGAATGATTTTGATGTCTTCCTTCTAAACTATATGTGTTTGTATAATCTAACGTTCTTTTTTTTTTTGAAAGAGTAATTTTCGTTTGGTTAAATCGTTCGTTACAGAGCGGACCGTCTCATACCAGTTTGAGGGCAACGGCAATGCGTTACAAAGACTGCCCTAATTACTACCAGGACGACGAAGTTACAGAAGCAGAAGGGTATAATCGATAAATAAAAATTTTCCATTATCACAACTCACGCTATAAAAGATAAGTGAAGGTTATGATATTTTCTTGCTACTTACTATTATTTATTTTATCTATCCTATTTTAAAGTGTTAAAGGGAAGCAATTATCTCCACCCATGTACTAGATAGACGTGGTACAAGTGTGGTACAATTATCTTAAGAGGATAGATAATGCCGGAGAGTAAGAGAAATATCATACTTTTCATTATTGAGGGCGTGCAGATCGTTTTATAAAGTTCGCCACTTTCCGTGCGCTTTGAGACTAGGTAGACTCGTGTTTATTTGTCTCATGGATAGGGGGCACGTGAAAGGAGCAGGGGTTCCGTTCATCTGATACCAAGAATTCCGTGTTTCTTCTTCGGATCGACGTCTATTGTTTTTCAAAGCGCAGAATATATTAAAACTTCGGGGAACTTGAGGATTTCGAACAGTTCTTGCTTCATCTACTATTAAGGGCTAAATTAGCATTTTTTTTTTTGTTATTGTTTCTAGAAATTGCTTAATGGGAATAATGATTATTAACTCTCTAGCTTTAACATTTCTTTCCAATATTACCAAGAACTCTTACAGAAAATTAATATTGCAGATACATTTCAAAATAGAAATTTAAAAAGTTGCACGCTCTCTTTGCGAAATAATAAATTGTATTGTGTATAATCGCAAGATCAAATCCTAGCGTTTCGTGCATAATATGAAACATTCGTGAACTGTGTTTTAGGATATTCTGCGCTGGAGGAGGTAAAGGCTGTGAGGGGGATATGGGCAATGCCCTCGTGCATGAAGGAGCAGTTGTTGGATTCTCCTCGTGGGGCGATCGTTGCAAGAAACCGTGTGTTCCTGGAATCTACACGAGCATATATAGCATTCTAGATTTCGTACAAAATCCTGGAGATGGAGATGAGGAAACTACTGATGACGGTGATGACGATGATGACGATGACGACGAGGATGACGATGAAGATGACGATGACGATGAGGATGACGATGACGATGACGATGAGGATGATGATGATGATGAAGATACGGAAGAGACTGATGATGAAGATACGGAAGAGACTGATGATGGAGATAAGGAAACAACTGATGAAGACATGGAAATTACTGAGGATGAAGTTGAGGAAACTACTGATGATGCAGATAAAGAAATTACTGATGACAACGAAGATGGTGGCGGCGCAGCGATAACTAGTCCTTACGAAATTGAGGAAGATAGTAACAATGTAGAAAGCTTTCTTATAAGTTCGATCTGCTTTATACCGAGAATGATAATCACCATGATCGATAACATTTTTTCGTCAGAATAATTCTAATGATATCCCTATTGAAAAACTGCGGAACATTTAGATTTTTTTTTAGATTTTCTTACAACCAATATTATAGGAATTTTTAAATATGAAAGTATCAATAAAGAAGACTATTGCGAATTTTAAAGCCTTTTTGGTTACGTCTTCCAAATATCGTTATTATTTGCAGTCCTTAATTACAGTGGCGGTGGGTGATGGCGTAAACGGGAGGGCGTCAATACACCTATACAAGGTTAGCTGCAATATGCTGTTATATGAAAGAGTATACATTGGAAAATTGTGAAAACTTGGACATGTACTAAAACCTACATATACTATTGAACCAAAATACTTTCAATAATCCAAGGTTTCCGGTTATATCGGAAGTAGTTGTAAATTTTGTTATTTTGAACGGAATGCCCAATATATATTTACGTTTTTGAATTTCTAGTTCAGTTCTAAGGTTTGCTCGATAATTGTATTGCTAGTTCTAGCCATATTTGAAATATTTGCATTTTCTGAAAAATTTAAAAAATTTGTGTTGTCGCCAAATATGAAAGAGTGGCTTGGTGAAAAAGGATTTGGCACAAACAAAAATTACATTTTTCAAATGGGATACAAAAGATAGAAAAACGTTGGGCTAAATGTATCGGCCCCAAACGAGACTTTGTTAAAAATAAAATGAATTTTACATATAAAAATGTTTTTTCTTTTCAAGGTCAGGTATTTATCGAACTTCTCTCGTATCATACTTCATGCTTTAAATAAGCAAATTCAAGGATAAAAATTTGAAAGTTTTCATTAGGAAATTAGCTATGATGGACACTTTAGAATAAGAAATTTGTATTTTCATAATAATAACAACTTATACTGAAGAGTCACACCGCGTTTAATTTAATTCAATAATATGTTGTTGCTCTAACAAAAATTATTGCTGGATTTAACATAAAGTGTTGGTGTTATTCATTCTTTCATCGGATTCTTTCAAACATTACCATCACATAGCAATATGAAGCACAAGAGAACCGTTAGTTGTTTGAAAAGCATCGAAAAGCACATGTATGCTAGATTATCTACGGCCAAAATGGAGAATATACCTTGGATTCAACCAAAATTAGAGATTTTTGTATGTCTATAATTAGCTGTAAGGATAAACAAGTACATAGATTTTCAAGGAATAGATAACGTCAGACGTGCTAAGCGTCAAAGTGATTTTATCTTTCATCAATCAAAAATTATTAGATTCGATTCAAAAAGAGAATTCATATTGAAAACATATCTATTACAAATTGATTGTGTAATCCCATCAATGTAATTGTTCAATGTAAATTTGTCTTCAGATAGTAGAAGTATGTAATAAGATTGGCCTAGTTTCAAAGTCTTTAAGCGTATCTTTTGATCAAGATAATGCCAAAGATTGTATGGTAATGACTTTATCTGAAGAATGTGATGACAAGCTAATTCTAATGATCTTGAATATAAATTAATGACTAAGTTATGAAAGCGGACTAGATTTGTTGATTTGTAAACTTTTTTAGGAATTTGATTATATTCTGTGATGACAATTTTTTTAGTACGTATTTCTATATAATTTAGTTACTGTATCTACAATGCTATTTTATTTCTTTTATATTAGTTTAGTTATTTATTTAGTTATTTAGTATATTATTTTTTAAAGATTTTTTAAGATAGAGTAAATAATATACTCAAAACCTTAGGAGTTATTCTGATAATGCTATTAGTAGTACACTTATTATAGGTTGTTATTTAATTCCTGATAAAAGCAATGAAACCTTTCCATGTTGAATGATTTACAACATTTATGTGTTCTGTTCATTTACAATTTCTTTTACGAACAATTTGTACAGAAATTCTTTGGAATTTTTCTTCCCAACGGATTTGTTGCTAAGGAATTTGGCAATAAAGAACAGAGAACAGCGTTAGACAATGGTCGGTAAGTCCTTTTGGATTGTTTATTGGGGTAAAACAAACACATGATTATGTTTTTGTGGTACAGGCCAGATTTTACTCTTTTAAAGATTTTTTTCATATTATTCGGTTACATGGTTGGCAATGGGAAACTCAGTCCTTGTTATCATCATTCACACGTTCACTTCGTTAGTACTACCAACAATAATAATAAATTCTCTTGAAATTTTAGTTTTTGTATTTGATTCCAATATTTGAAGAGATCCATCTTTATCTTATTCATTTTCCTTCCCCCAACCTTCATCGTTCGAAACTTCTTATTTTCTGTTTCTAATATGAAATTCAAGGTATCTTGCTTGGTGAAAACTATTGACCTTTTAGGATTGGTTCGATTCCTTGCCGGGACGTTTTTTCATATAATTAATTACATGGGGATATACGCTTGATAATTTCTTTTTTGCCTTTAGCGGACAAAATACTTCGTAACATTGACTAGTATGACCAGAAGGAAGATGATTTTTTAGTTTAAGCCTGTTTAACGCTACAAACAATTGTGACTTTCATGTTTACTAGTTTGATGTAAACAAACTAAAAATTAATGTACATTCATTGACCAGAGTTTGAGATTATTTTTACTAAACATGATTAATTTATTACGTTTAAGAGTTCAGTTGCTTAAGTGTAGCAGCTACAAATGCAGACTGTGTTGGTTATGCCCCATTTTTGTCCTTAAACTTTGCCTGTATTATTGTAGCCATTGGTCTTATTGCGGTTAACAGTCGTTGTTATAAATTTTAATCAAGGATGAATTCGTAACTTTTCATGGCTATTACTACGTGCTGTAGTTTGTGCTTTATCATTTGGTGTGAGTTGGTAGTGAAGCTGATACTTGTCGAAATTGCAGCATAGCGAAGATTGTCAATAATTCGTCGTGGATTACAATGATTCAGTATGAAAGCCATTTGATCATAATACCATGTTTCAAATATTAACATACAATGTAGGCCATATACCAACTTACATCATCGTATGCCGTACAACTTTTTAAAGATTTTTCTTATTTTCTATATTCAATGAAAAAGTTTGCTTTAAGCCCTTGGAATTTTGCTTTAATGTCGGCAATGCTAACATCAGGTCTTAACAAACTAACTGAACGCTGAATGCCCTTATTTTGGTATGTTGAACGGATAACGTATATAACATTCATGTTGTTTATATTTGTAAGTTCATTCAGATAAGTAGGTTGGTTGCAGGCTCTCGAATATTACAAAAAACGCATTTATTTAGCCGTTATATGCTGAATAATAGTCTTTGGTTAACACCTCGAATTAAATATATAAAAATTTTCCTACGTCGCCTGAAGAAAATAAATACATACTGACCAATCGTTCAGCTAACGTTATCTGCTTAATTACTGGGAACCTATCCCAGTATAGATATTCACCTACAATTACAATATTGGTATTAGCAGGATTGGTTTTACGAGCAGATAACGCTTATTAAAAATTGCCTGCGGACTGTATTTGATGAATCATTGTCCTTATCGAGATAGATAAAAATTTCCAAGTAAAATCTTGTTTATTGCAATATATGTTCGGTTTATCTTGTTGTTTAAATTACTAAAGTTAAGCCTAGAAACAATATAGAAATACAGTTAGGTATCAGTAGCCGAGAGTCGCCAAGGAATTACTGTCGACCATTTATAACCCGCAATTTATCAAAAATCAATCATTATAAGGCGATTGGGCAGATATGTGTCATTGTAATAATAAAATGACGAACTTTGCTTATTGCCAGTGTTGATCTAATCTTTAATTTATTAAAAAAAAAATATGATTTATTATTACTTCAATTATCTATGGTGATACAAGCATAAGCAAAGGAAAATGTTCCATCCCTTTGCCTTCATTCTTTTTGCTACTACGTTAAATAAGCTTGCAGAAACGAGTACACTTTCCGTGCCCTTCAGGAAATTATCAGAGACTAGACAGACTCGTGTTTTGTCGACTTTCGGGAAAACCAGTAGCCAACACGAACCCTCATGATACGAATAAACACGAGTCTGTCTAGGCTCTGCTAATTTCGTTTCTGCAGGCTTAGTGTTAAAGTATGAACGGACAATCGCAGTAGGTCAGATGATCCTGTTAGTTACAGAAAAGTTCTCATATTATTTTCCTACAATTTAATCCAATTGTTGATTTCATTACTCCTGAAAGCCTCACTCATAAACCGGACTAGTATGGTAGTGGAGGAAGGTCTTTTGAGGTTTTTTATATTTGGCGCGAAATATACAACTGCTCGTGTTGGCCGAATAAATATGTTTTTGCAAAGAACGTGCTCCGTTCGTTCTGGCGCAGTCAGTCGGATTCTGGTCATCATCATTGGAAGATCAGCGACACTAAAGTCGTGTGAATTGATTTAATTTCTTTGGATAGTTCTAAGAGATGTTCGCTAATATACATAGTCCGAAGGTATAGTTCTTCAAGACAAAATCAATCTAAGTACTTGTATATTGATGTAGAAAGGATCTGGAAGTGATCAAAGTTTCGGCAAAGCCAAAAATCCGCCGGACGATCTTGGTGGCCATGAATTTTCAAAATGTCTGTTTGTTGCTCGTAACATAATCTTGAAAAACAGCAGTTAATAACTCTCCAATTGGTCGATCAACGTACCATCCTACAGCTGTGGAATTGCATAAGTTCTTAATATTTGCAGGTATCGTTCACCAGTAACAGTTACAGTTACAGTTACGATCTCGTCATTCTGCGTTTTCTCGAAGAAATACGGATCAATGATGGAATTAGTTGTGAAACTGTACCAAACAGTGACTTTCTTATCGTAGCGGCTAAATTTCACAAATTATCAGCCACAGAATATTTGCTCAAGTAAGACCACTATAGTCTATAAAATATCGTACCATTAAATTTTTAAAATTACCCAAATAACTGATGAAAAGGCTACAGCTCATATAACCTAAACATATACGCAGATCCTTGATCAGGTCAATAAACAAACAAAGTTCTCATTACATTTTATTAATAATGAAGTTAGACTTCCACTTAACTACCATGTACACTGCCGTTCAGTGAAGTTCGGTCATAGAATAAAAATCTTTTATACCACACTGTATACAATTATTAATACATAAAATTAGAAAAATATTAAGCATACACTCTTTTCTAAGGGATTAAAGCCATAAATTATTATGTAAAGTAGAAATATTGCGACAACCACAATAAAGTCCCTTTTATTATCATTCCAAGAATTTCTCGGAAGTACCGATCTTTCGAAACGGGTCGTTTGGGGATTATTAACGAACAATACATTTAGGAAATACACCGCAGCATCACTCTTGTTTATTTATCACGGGCGTAAAGATATAAATTTGCTTCATTTTACCGTTAAACGTGTGTTGGTGTGCATCTGTCGTTTTTGCGCGAAAGTTTTAAGAAAATTTACTTCAAAATGGCACGTGGCAAGCCTATCAGTGTAGAAAAACATTCACGCATTATTACGCTGTTTGGAGAAGGATATTCGGGGCGACAAATTGCTGAAAAAATAAATATGAGAAGTTCAACAGTAAATGACATCATAAAGCGATATCGGACAACTGGAACTATAGAAAATCGTGTTCGTCCTGGAGCATCTAGGAAAACAACAAAAGCTGAAGATTTGAGAATTGTATTATTCAGCAAACGCAATAGAAAATTAACAGCGCCACAAATAGCAGCCGAAGTCAATCGCGGCCGTGAAGAACAAGTTTCGGCGAGTACGGTAAAACGTCGACTTCGACAAGCGGACCTTCATGGACGCATTGCCATTCGAAAACCCTTATTACGTCGGGACCACAGAGCAAAACGGCTAGAGGAGGTTTTTTCGATGAAAAAAAAAATAATGTTCAGTACGTTATATTATGCCAAAATAACTTTTTATTTATTTATTTTTGTCTTTTTTACGTGTACATACAATAAAATTGCATTTTGTTTTTACTCTCATTTGTTTCTGTAACCTTTTCATGTTTTTTACCAACCGACCGAACTTCTCTGAACGGCAGTGTACAGATGGGGGTCTCGTTGTGTAACAGCTCATCAGTGCACATTCGTGGAAGGTGGTAGTCAATCAATTAATTGCCGCATTAATACGGATGACGTAAAAGCATATACATACAGAAAAGTAACAACAATATTTTTCTTGGGACAAGTAAACGGCGCATTTGTATAAGAGGAAGAAAACATTCGCTTTAATCAAGTATCACAACTTGTTGAATATGAAAAAAAAATTTCTTTTCTTAAGTATTTATCTGCTTAAGTTATATTTTTTAGTTCTAGAAAAGCGAAGAGGGGTAATTCCACAGAGCAAGAAATTATTTCTTTGATAAGAGCAATTATTATAATTAATTTCTGATAAAAAAAAAATATTTGCTCGATAAAATTATTAGAAATACTTTCGATAAGAAACTGAGTTCTCAACTAAGATATGTAGTTGTCTATATTAAATAAGCACCTCAATAATAATTAAGCTTTATCAGCGTTTATGAAACTAATAAAGCGAGTGATTTGACAAATCCATTGGAGTATCTGTTAAAGCCCGCGAATATAAAAGGTGCTTACTTAATACCACAAACATATATTCGACATTACATAATTGACACCACATTTATCGGATTATAAATTTAGGCAAGAAAAAACAAAGAGTACCGAGACATCGAGCATTTATTCATAAAAATATTACATACATTCAAAAAAGAAAATTATGTAATTCAAAAATATGTGTACGTATATTCTGATTAATTTAAATTATCTAAGTTCCCTTGTAGGGTCCTCTGCAGATATTCTGAAGCTACATCATACATGTAATTGTACGAATAGTAGCAGCTAATCTATTGATTAAATTGAGATACCAAAATTCAATGCCACTACATCAGCCACTTCACACCCTGACGTCTAGAAAAGAATGTCCTGTCTCACTCATAACCGCATCGGCAATAACCGATAACCAATAACAAACATTTTAACCTCTACCAAAAAAATTTACCAATAACTACAGTTGAAACTTGCTTTAAGATGAATTTTATTTGAAATCAGTAAAACTTCAAGAAAATAATTTACTGCACATTAGAAAGTACATTGACTTGCGCCCAAGTTTTCTTAATTTAAATAAATATTTTCTTCTTCAAAATAAACCAAGCTACGAAAATACATTTTCTTGAATAAAGGAAACAGTTTTCTGTGCGATGGATGAGAAAACCTAATAACATAATTTGTCAAACAGCTCTATTAATACGACAGGGGTTCCCTGGCATCACGATCTGCAAGATTTAATTAGATTCTCTTATCCACATATGTTTCTATATTTAAAATTATAGTTAATAGTGTTGGAATTTCAATAAGCCGCTGGGTTTTTCTGAACTTTGTATGCAAGAGAGACGGATTTTAATATCTCACTCAAAAAAAAAATTAGCCCACTCTTAGATACCTGTGATAAATTAACTAAGTGCTTGAGATAAAACTATCGACCAGACTCGATATGTATACATTAACGTCAAATATGATCTGTGAGATGCGATAAACGGAGATAATTAAAGCTATAAAGGTATTAGCGGTCCCGGCAATTGAATGTTAAGACCATTGCGCTTTTGAATGGTCGTAAGGCGTACTTGTAGTTATACAAAATTAGGCTTTTGTTGTTATTTCAGGTTCCCTTCGGCAATGATAAAATCTTTTTACTTTAAACTTCTAGTGTGCGAATAAACGGATTGTTTAATATTAAAAGCGATCTATGTAGTACTAATTGAATAATAAAAAATGTTGATAAAATCTGGGGTAAGTAAAGTCTCATATTTTTTTTGAAAACACAATTCTTTTAAATTATTTATTTAATCTAGTTCATATCCTTAGGATGTTGTATCTTATAAAAAGTACATTAAACAACAAATAAAATTCTCAATTTTTTTAATTTTCCACGATTTTTAAAATTTTTGAGCGCGCGAGAATCGAACTTGAGTCCCTTAAAAAATTATTTTACACTTACTTACTTACATACTTACACATCAGGATCCGACTAATTTTGAATTAACTTAAAGTAAAATTGTTTAAATAAATTGCAACAAATCTCCTACTAGAGATTTAATCACCGATTCGATAAATTAAAAGAAGAATTAAACCATGAACGCAAATATGACTTGCGTATTCAGAGGTGAACCAAGTATTAGAATGGGAAACCTCGAAATGAAAAAATTAAGAAACTTTGCAACTTCCGCTACAATAAAACGCCCTAGCTGCCCTGTAAAATGTAAATTAAATTTTTTGGGCAGGTAGTAGGAAACATAAAATATGAGACTCGGACCGTAAGTGCTTTCGCTGTCTTGACCGCAATTACGTCCCTTGTGACACAAATAAGTAAGAATCATTGATGAAATAATTTAGCTATATGCACCTACATATATTGGGTTCTATTCTGAGTTGTTAAATTAAAATTTAATGAACGTAATGTAAAAACAAATGTGGTGCTCGGTACATATTTTCAATAATATAAGGTATAATTTTAGAGACACCACAAAACTGTTCCATTTATCAGCTCTTTTAAAAAACGTAATCTTTATTTTCGCAGATATTTCAATTTCTTTTGATATCAAGCATATACCTCTCCCAAATTCGGTGCCAACCGTCTCCTTCAGAAGAAGAGTTAATAGATTGGTTAGAGAACGAATACGAGACATTTGCTTCTGAGAATTGCTATCTTCAGCAAACTGCGGAATGGGATTATGCTACAGACATTACTAATCCAGAGAAAGCGGCTGCGTTGGTGAGTTTTCAAAAACCGATGAAATAATTTTCAATCAACAAACATGCTGGGTACCATTTTAGACAGAGGTAACGCTGGATGTAGCTGAGCAACGTAAAGCATGGTGGGAAGAACACTTTCAACCCTTAAACGTAGATGATTATGAAGATGAGCAGCTCAAAAGACAATTAAGGTCATTAAAAAACCTCGGAAGTGCAGCTTTATCGCCTGAGAAATTAGAAGAGGTATTTTAAGGCGTTATTTATTAAATTTATATAATAAAACGTATATTGCTTAACCATCGTAATCAGTCTTATCGAATTAGAAAGGATTATCAGATACGTATCAATACCAATGTATGTCCCTTGGGCGATGCTTCAAATAATCTATATTTCAAATATCATCCATATATATATATATATTGCCTATTTCGACAGCTTGCATAACATGTTGCTTTAACCACCCGACTTTTTTATCTGTATATCTGCTCTAATTAGAGTGGTTTTCATTAGTTATTTCGAATAAATATGTGTATCAGCAAGTGGGATATACAGGGTAATTAGGTGTATTCGATATTTTCATGTAATGATATTTGAAATCAGTAATCAATCGAGATAATAGAGTTTAACATTGTCGATTCTCCGTTACATTTTGGAAAATACGATACGATGCATATTAAAAAAACAAAAAAACATGTAGGAGGTTCGGCCCACCTATTCTACCATAGGAAGAGGGTATGTGGAAGAAAAACTTCTTATTATTCTCCAACAACATCTTCTACAACATCAATACAGTTTTTGGATCATTTAACTAACGCTTCAATACCACTATAAAAATACGATGACTGTTCTCAAGATTCTCTAAAACTGGCTCACGGATCTCTTCACCTGTGTTAAATTTCCCCCTTCTAGCGCCTGTTCCCTTCAACGTGACCCCTTCGACAAATTTGTTATTTTCTGGTGTAACTACAAAAACGAGTCCTCCTTTTTCAAGAGATGCTTTCTTACCCAATGAAACATCGATATTCTCTTAACTAAATTAGATTTGAGTTTTTCTTTTCGGTTCGGCTTGGTTTTGTGATTTTGATTTTATTCATCACATACATTACGCTTACAAGTATGTTTATACACAACCTCTATGACCTTTTTATGAGCATTGCGGCTGATCAAATAAAAATAAATAATTAAATAACGAACATAGGAAAATCTAAAATATTGAATAACCCCTATTGGCGGGAATTAGTAAAGCTATAGAACTGCTCTTTGTTTTAAGTACACAAGCATCCTACAGTCTATGGGTAGTACCTACAGCACTGGCAAGATATGTCCGTTCACAAACCAAGACTGCGTTGTGGAGACCGAAGGGTTGTCCTTACAACCAGGTTCGTCTTGACACGTGTCCTTCAATGCTTATATCTACAACCGTATTTGTGTTTCTTATTATATTATAGATATAGAAGCGATTATAGCATCTTCAACAGATTACGACGAATTGGAGTATGTCTGGAA
>LR736862.1:8182442-8263386 GCA_902654985.2 Oryctes borbonicus
CATTGGTGGAATTATAGGTAGGAGGTATAGTTTCTATGTGGTAGATTATGTAATTCAGATTTGTTTACTCTTTCTAGAAAGTTGTATCAGAAAGTGAAGCCTCCTGTTGTAAGGACGGAAAACGATTTCGATCCAGGTGCCAAATTTCACGTGCCAGCAAATTCTCAATATATCAAGTAAGTTCGATTCTTATAGACTGCTGTGTACGTTTTAAAGTAGTTTACCCATTTATGTATTACCGTTGAGTTCTGCATCATTCACTGGTTTTGGATGGAATAAGTATTTCCAAAAACTCAACGAGCGAGCATTGTGTTTGAAATTCCAAGTACTTACAAACACATCGATTTAATAAGTGATTAATAAATGAAATGAACCCTTGTAACAATAAAACTCGCTTTGAGTGTAGTTTACATTTTCGATTTTTTTTAATATGTTGAACGTTCTTCTCACTGCAGCTACTTCGTGGCGCGCATTTTGCAATTCCAGTTCTACAGGAGCCTGTGCATTGAAGCTGGAGAATACGATCCCGATAATCCGGACATCAAACCGCTGCATAAGTGCGATTTCTACCAGAATACTGGCGCCGGTGAACGCTTAGCGTAGGGCTATAGTTTTATGCTTGGTTGTATTCTCAATTTTTGATTTTTGTTTTGATTTAGGTCTGGTATGGCCTTGGGATCTAGCGTACATTGGTCGCAGGCTTTAGAACAGATAACAGGTGAAACCGACTTGGATGCCGCAGCGATTTTGGAGTACTTTAAGCCTCTATACGATTACCTTCGAGAGTACAATAGTCAGTCACCTCCTTTCGAGACAGAAGCGGATCTAATAAGTTGGCTTGGGAACGAATACGAGAAGTTTGCTTCCGAGAATTGCAAGAGGCAGCAACATGCGGAATGGGACTACGCTACGGATATAGACAACGCGGAGAAGGCTGCTACTTTGGTACGTTCTCCAAAAGGCGGAAGGAACTTGTAATTAATGTGTATTTCGTTTAGACCAAAGTAACGCTGGAAGTGGCAGAGGAACGGAAAGAATGGTGGGAACAATACTTCGCACCTTTGAACGTAGACGCTTATCAAAGCGAATCGCTCAAAAGGCAATTGAGGTCTCTGAAAAATTTAGGTAGTGCAGCCTTATCAACAGATAAATTGGAAGAGGTAATTTCAAGCAGTTATTATATTGCTCTATCGGTCTCCTTAGAAATTCGAATTCAACGTAGATATTTCTTTTCACCTTTAGTACACGAATATCTTACAATCCATGCGCAGCACCTACAGCACCGCTAAGATATGTCCATTCGCAAACCAAGACTGCGTTCTGGAAGAGGAAGGGTTGTCTTTGGAACCAGGTTAGTTTTGTATAATATTCTCCTACTATTTCTATCAGGTTTTTGCACTGACAGACATGGAAGCGGTTATAGCATCGTCAACTGATTATGATGAATTAAGTTATGTTTGGAAAGCTTGGAGGGATGCCAGCGGTGCTAAGATTCGAGACGATTACAAGAGATACATTCAATTGTCCAAGGAAGTCGCAACAGAAAACGGTATGTAATATTGCCTCCTCATTTCGTACTGAATCAACATGAAGAAACTGTATTGTCTTTTTGCTCAAAGGTTTCGTAGATACTGGTGAGATGTGGAGGAGTCGCTACGAAACTGACGACTTCGTTGAGAGCATGGATGAGCTTTGGCAACAGGTGAAACCCTTATACGATGAACTTCATACTTATGTTCGCAGAAAATTGCAAGATAGGTTTGGCGATAAAATTGATACTTCAGATGGGTTTATACCTGCGAATGTGTTAGGTATGTAGTGTTTTGATAATTATAGGTTCTTTTTTCTTTACTCTTTTCGAAATCGGAGGCATATTCTTCGAAAAAGGGTTTTGAGAAAATTCTCAAGTTTCTAATGCTCTTGGCAGTCGTAGTTTTAGCAACCATAAAGTGTAGATGATGAAGACTGTCTTCTCTTTGCCCTGCATTCAGGTAATATGTGGGCCCAATCTTGGGTGAACATCGAATCCTATGTGAAGCCATTCCCTAATGCTGGAGAGGTCGATATCACACAAGCGCTGCTTGAAAACGGTTACGACGTTCTTAGGATGTTCGAAGTGTCTAATGAATTTTACACGTCTTTGGGTCTGTTGGATAATTCCATGTCGTATGGTGTTGATGCCATGATTACCAAACCAACCGATCGAGAAGTACAATGTCATGCATCTGCTTGGGATTTTTGCGATGGGGAAACATTTAGGTAAAATAGGATATTTTTATTTAGTAGTGAGGGGTGGATAGTGCAAGATGGCCAACTTCTTCTTAAGTTCTAGCGATTGTGCGAAGTAATTCTTTTTTCATATTCGTGCAGGATTAAAATGTGCACCGAAGTAAACATGGAAGATTTCATAACTGTTCATCACGAGATGGGCCATATCCAGTACTTCCTTCAATACAGGAACCAACCAATTACATTTAGAGGTGGAGCAAATCCCGGATTCCATGAAGCTATAGGAGATACCATTGCTTTATCTGTGGCAACTCCTCAGCATCTAGAGAAGATCGGCTTATTGACGGATTATGAAGACACTGACGAGGCTTCGATTAACGCTTTAATGAGCATGGCTTTGGAAAGAGTCGCCTTCTTGCCGTTCGGTCTATTAATTGATAAGTGGAGATGGGACGTTTTCAGCGGCTCGGTTGATGAGAGCCAATGGAATGAGCATTGGTGGGACTACAGGTAGGAGGTACAGTTCCTCTTAAGATTGCCTAACTAGAATGTACTTGTCTTCATCAGGAAGTTTTATCAGAAGGTAAAGCCACCAGTTGCAAGAACAGAAAATGACTTCGATCCAGGTGCTAAGTTTCACGTTGCAGCAAATTCTCAATATATCAAGTAGGTTTGGTTGCCTGTTTTAATAATTTTAGTTCTTGATCATCTACTATATACTGGATTTTCTTGTGTTCACAGTTACTTTGTAGCTCACATTTTGGAATTCCAGCTGTACAGAGATCTTTGTCAAGTCGCTGGCGAATACCAGCCAAATAATGCGACAGGTAAACCGCTGCACAAGTGCGATTTCTACGGCAACATACTTGCCGGGGAACGTTTAAGGTAAAACGCAGTTTCTTAGTACGATAACATATAATATCTATCGCCGTTTCTTTTCCGTTTTAGGAATGGATTGACGTTGGGGTCTAGCGTACACTGGTCACAAGTATTATTGCAAATGACCGACACAACCAGCTTAGATGGAACAGCGATCTTAGAGTACTTCAAACCGTTATACGACTACCTTTACAAATACAATAGGGAATTAAGCGAAGGGGATTTCCAGGATTTCCTTTCGGGAGATTACGCGAGGCAAGCACAACAGGTTTACACTGCTCAAGTTCACGCCGAATGGAACTACGCGACCGATATTAACCCGGAGACAGATGCGGCTCAGGTAAAGATGAATTTAGGTAAATCCAAGTTACTACAGACTTTTTATTATATACGTTTTTTGAATTGTTTAGAACGAAGCGACGTTACGAACGGCTGCATTTGATAAAGAACAGTGGGACAATGTTTTTAGCCAGCTGGACGAGGATAGTTTAACTGATGAAATGCTAAGGAGACAGTTGAGATTCTTGAAGGTTTTGGGAAATGCCGCGTTGGATGAAGAGAAGCTAAGCGCGGTGAGTTTAGAATGATTTGCGGAAACCTGCGAAAGAATCCTTATTTCTTTCTCAGATCTTTTATGTTTCTTCGAACAAGCTTGTTTCTGGTACTTTATAATTAGAATCTACTGGTCCATTCTCCTGATGTGTCCATACCATATCGTCTATTTTCTTGATTATCAGTCCTTATCATTCTTGTTCATTCTTAAGTGTGACTCGTTGTTTCAATCTCATGTATTTAATTTCTACAACATTTATTGCGGATTTGTTGTGTTGTGAGCTGATGTTTCTATGGTTTTGTTAATTTTGAGTTTAGAGGTCAGGTGCCAAAAAAAGAAAAACCAATCCATTTGCCTAATATTTTACTAATGCTATGTTTCGTTGGATGCTTTCCAACTTCTTCGAGAAATCTATTCGGGAGTAATAAAATTATATTATCACTACTGATGCACCGTTGTAATAATAACTCCGGTATTATTTTAATTTGTAATCAAAATCATTTGACCGCAACGGCGATGTACAACCAAGCAAATGTAAAGGCTGTGAAATAAAGCAAGGGAATATGGGAAGGCTAGACGAATGAGCAGCAGAACGTATCCACGCGTTGCATAACATGTCTGGTATACCAGATATTATTGTATCATCTGCGTAACCTGTAAAAGGTAATTGTTTTGTATAATTTGTATAATTTTTCAGCTTACAAACGCTATTAGTGAGATGACCGACATATACAGCTCAGCAACGATTTGCCCATATGAGAATCAAGAATGTGAAGCAGACGATGGGTTGAAGTTACAGCCAGGTACTCTATAAATATATCATAAAATAAAATACAAACGGAAAAAAGCAAAAGGAAATTTAATAACTTTAAACATGACTACTTTGGTTTGCGGTCCTATTATGAACACTTAAATTAACAAAATCTAAACTCGAATTGTTTATGCGTTATAAGTCCGTTATAAGCACCACTCTGTTTACAGGAATCGAGGAGATTATGTCAACGTCCACTGATTACGACAAGTTGCTCTACGCTTGGACAACCTGGAGAAATGTCAGTGGCGCAAAAATGAGAGAACAATTTGAAACCTACGTGAGCCTATCGAATGAAGCCGCCGAAGCTAACGGTATGTTTAAATTATAGTTTTGACGGTTCGGTGGTCCACTGGTAAGAGCGCCTGCGTTTGATTGGGCAGAGTTAGGCGCTGCCATGGAACACTTTACATGAGCAATTTACACGCAAAGTCTTCTGAGGCCAAGACAAGTTTATATGCTCCATTCGCCCGTCACCACAAAAAAAAAAAAACAGTTTTTTTGAGTCAATCAACAGCTAAGAACTGAAATTTCAGGATTTGCGGATAAAGGGGCAATATGGTTGAGCAGATTCGAAAGCGATACGTTCATAGAAGACCTGGACAAGCTGTGGGAGGAAGTAGAACCTTTATACGACGAATTACACTTGTACGTCAGTAGAAAATTGAAGACGCGGTACGGAGATGATTTGGATTTGAGCGATCTCTTGCTTCCAGCTCACGTTTTAGGTACACTAGTATTTTTACAAAAGACATCGTCAACAACGATCTTCTTTTAGGTAACATGTGGGCGCAGTCTTGGGTAAATCTAGCTTCCTTGGTAAAGCCGTATCCGGAAGTTAATCCGGTCGATTTTACAACCGCTTTAGTGGAAAATGGTTACACTGTAGAGCAAATGTTCGAGGTTGCTAATGAATTTTATACCTCGTTAGGGTTGAAAAGTTGCGAGATGTCGTACGGAGAGGGCGCTATGATCACTAGACCCGACGATGGTAGAAATGTCGTATGCCACGCTTCGGCTTGGGACTTCTATGACGGAGAAACGTTTAGGTAACTTTGGTTTTGTTAAGAATTTAATAAACAATTTAATACAAAATACTAATAAGTTGTGCAAATTTGTTTCAAATTATTTATTCTAAGAAAGACTGCGTCGAATAGGAAGAGCACAAGCTTTATTTCGTTTACATTTTTAAAAACATCAAATTGCATTAAATGCCTGGCAAAGTTTAATGTATTCTTCATATGAATATTGTATGATCAAGATTGCAAGAGCCGCTCTGTAAAATTGCCGGTTTTAAACAGAAACTATTGACAATGCCTCTCGACAGTTTCAGTTTTATCGTAGTTATTTGAAGCTGTTTGTCAAATCGATGGATGTTGAATCATCTTCGTGTTTTTGCGCTATTTTGCAGTCTGTTTACTCATGATTTTGCAAGATTCGCAATCGCAATAATGCTTGTTATTTATCTTTACACCACTAGTTTCGTAACGATGGATTTTTCACATATGTAGGTAATACGTTTGTATAATGATTTCTTAAATGCTTTATATTTTTGAATTGTAAAAATTCGTTCATTTTGGATTAGTTCCTCTATAATCAAACAAGAAGAGAAAGCGATATTGACGATTCACCCAGAACTTTTCTTCAATAAACAAATGAGTTAATAATTTTTACCAAATGCGCAATGGATCGATTTTATTTTGCTTATTTCATCAAAATTTATATTTGAAATCATAGAGTTAAAATGTGCACCGAGATTAACTACGAGGACTTCATTACAATCCACCATGAACTCGGCCATATCGAATATTACCTCTTATACAAGGACCAACCTATAACGCTGAGGACCGGAGCAAATCCAGGTTTCCACGAGGCTGTAGGCGACACCATAGCGCTATCTGTAGCTACCCCTAAGCACTTTTCCAAGATTGGCCTACTTCCCGATTATGTAGAATCTGAGCAAGCGGATATCAATTCCTTAATGGATATGGCATTGGAAAGGGTAGCGTTCCTGCCCTTTGGATTACTTATCGATAAATGGAGATGGGATGTGTTCGCGGGTTCCGTTCCCTCAAGCGAATGGAACGATCATTGGTGGCATTATAGGTATCTAACGTTCTATGTGTGAAATAGGAGTATGTACTAATTCCATTGAATTCGCACAGGAAAACCATACAGAAAGTGAAACCTCCAGTTGATCGCTCTGAATTAGACTTCGATCCAGGGGCAAAATTCCATGTAGCTGCAGACTATCAATATATAAGGTAGAAACCTTAGAAAAAAGAAAAGAAAAACAATTACTTATACTTTGAATTTCAGCTATTTCGTAGCCCATATCTTGGAATTCCAATTCTACAGAGCCTTGTGCATAACAGCCGGGGAATACGACCCCGAAGACGATAAACCTCTTCATAGGTGCGATTACTATCAATCGCTAGAAGCTGGTGAATTGCTAAGGTGCAGCAGCAACATTTCTAGTTCTTTTTTGTTTGCTTACTCTGCCTTAATTCATTTAGGGAAGCCTTGTCCTTGGGCGCTTCGAAACATTGGGAAGATGTTCTAGAGATTTTGACAGGTCAGAGGAACATGGACACGTCCGCCATTTTAGAGTATTTCGCTCCGTTATACGAGTACCTTCAAGAGCAGAATAGCAATATGCTTGAGGATGAATTGAAGAGTTTGATTAGCGTTGATTATGAGAGAGGAGCAATTAGAGCTTTCGGAGCAGAGCGGGATACCAGTTGGCAATATGAGATTAATCTATCGACGATGGTCGATGCTCAGGTAATTGCATTAGATTTCAAACTACCTAATTTAGGGTAATCTAGGAATTTTAACTTTCATCAAAGAAATTAATTTTAGATTGAAGCCATATTGGCAGCGGCGGCGTTTACAAGGTCTTGGTCCGACATTTTCAACCGTCTTAACGAGACATCATATTCTGAAGATGTACGCGCGCAACTTGCCAGAATGATTGTTCTACATGATGCCGCTGTAGATGAATCAAGCTTAGCTGAGGTAAAATCAGTTAAAACTGATTGTTTCCATGATTATAAGCAAGTCATGTTTCTTTATTACAGTTTACCTCCATACTTACCGACTTCAAAAAACTTTATGGTGTCGCTCAACTGTGTCCGTATACACTTACAAACTGCAACCTTCAAACTGCTGGAAAGAACGAGGAACGTAAGTTCTCATTTTATTGAGAATTTCAAAGTTATTAATTTGTTCCTTTAACTTTTCATCCAGTGATGCAAATTGCGATGGGTATTGCGGATGATCCTGGAGAGCTGTTGTATTTGTGGGAGGGCTGGAGAAATATCACGGGCCAAATGGTGTCTAAGGACAATTACGCAAGATATATTCAGTTGGCTAATAGCATTGCTGAAGCTAATGGTTTGTATTCTGACCATTAATAGACGTGAAACACTTTGTCAACTTGCGCAATTTAGGTTATGCTGATCGGGGCGAGCAGTGGCGAAGTCAATTCGAAATCGATAATTTAGAAGACACCATCGACGAGGTTTGGAGCAAGATAGAGCCGTTATATGGTTACTTGCACGAGTTCACTATGAACAGGCTGAAGAATATCTATGAGGATTTGAATGTTGACGATGAGTTGATCCCAGCTCACCTTTTAAGTAATTCACAGAGTCTATTAACAAGAAGATGATTTCTTGTTGTATTTTATGGTTACGGTATTTCTTTTAATTTTGCTATTTCTAGGATCTGTTTGGAGTGAATCCTGGTGGAACCTAACGGATGTTCTGAGGCCGCATCCTAATGCCGATGTGCTTGATATCACCGTCGCCCTGCAAACCAGCAGTTTACTAAAGCAAGAGGTTCTTGACATGGTCGATGACTTCTATGCTGCAGTAGGCCTCGAAAGAACCCATGCGGCCGACGATTCATCTAACGTATTAGGTAGGATAGGAAATAACGAAATGACATGTGAAGCTAAAACATGGGATCTTTTCAATGGAAAGTACAGGTAAATTTCTTAATTCTTTCATGTAAAATAAACCGATCCCGGTAAATTTCATTTTTATCTACTGTTTTTAGAGTGAAGATGTGCCCAAGTATGAACAGACCAGGGTATATTTTGATCCATAAGATGATGTCACACCTCCAATACTTTAAGCTGTACGAAGGGCAGGTGGTGACTTTCAGAAACGCGCCGAACCCGGCTCTGTACGATGCTGTTGGAGGTGCTTTCGCCCTAGCAGCGATTACGCCTACGCATTTGAAGGGACTTGAACTGATTGACGACTTTGAAGATTCCGAGGAGGCCGATCTTAACTTGTTAATGGATGTCGCATTGGAGACGCTGCCTTCTCTAGCATTCGCTTTGGTAGTTGACAAATGGAGATGGGACGTCTTCGCTGGTGAAATCAATCAAAATCAATGGAATGCACGTTGGTGGCAGTACAGGTAAAGTCTATATATTAGGTGGTTCCCATATCAATCCCAGCACATTTGTCTTGTAAGAAAAACGTTTACTCTAAGGCGTTTACCCATAAAGCCATGCAACTTCATTATTCAATCTCTGGCTGGCTACAGGGTAGCGGGCGTTGTATAAACTGAAATCACGGGTGGGCCGTTTGTACCTCACGGTCGACTTCGTTTACGTCGCTGGTCAATAGTTGCTAGTGTTTGGCGGCCTAGATCCCAAGGGGCCGATAGTTGCCGCAGTTGGGCGGCCTTGGCTCTGATGCATTTTAGCACCACTGTTATCTGTCTTGTAAGGAATACATTCTGGAAATATTGTTTTGATCGTGTATTCAGTACCGTCTGCGATTCAGTTTTAATTTCTTAAGCTTGCGTTTT
This sequence comes from Oryctes borbonicus, assembly GCA_902654985.2. Taxonomy (NCBI): domain Eukaryota; kingdom Metazoa; phylum Arthropoda; class Insecta; order Coleoptera; family Scarabaeidae; genus Oryctes; species Oryctes borbonicus. The sequence continues at coordinate 8,191,742 of LR736862.1, forward strand.
ACTGAAATACTTCGCTTAACGTTTTATGCGTTTCTGCGGCAGTCCTACTGGTTTTAAAACAGAATTTGATACAGATATTGTCCACTCAAATCGGTCACTGATTGTCTCTCCGTCTGCTCACGTGCGTAATTCAAATTTCGACAACTTGTGGATACCACCTCGTACATATGCTGGGTGATCTAGATTGGATATATCACAGATAACTTTACTTTCTTTACAGTCAGGACATTCAGAAGATAAAGCCACCAGTTTCCAGATCAGAATCAAATTTTGATGCTGCTTCTAAATACCACGTTCTAGCTGATGAACCATATATCACGTAAATATTAATAGTGAATGCCTAGCTAATGTAAGGCTATAAGCTCTTTTACGTTACAGGCATTTCGTTTCGACCGTATTGCAATTCCAAATTCATCGGGCGTTATGCATTGTGGCTGGCCAGTACGATCCAGAAAGTAACGATCCGCCCCTACATCGATGTACCTTCACCGGCTCAGAGGCGGTTGGAACATTATTGAGGTGCTCTATACTTTTGAAAAATGTTTTCGGCGTAATATGGTTATAATTTATTTACTTTTTCCAGGGATTCCTTGTCGGTTGGTTCCTCAAAACATTGGTCCGAAGTGCTGGAATCAATAACAGGCGAAACGGAAATGGATCCGTCAGCTATGTTAGAGTATTTCGCACCTCTGTACGATTACCTTGAGAAAGGCAGTTCCGTAATGCTGCAATTCTCTTTGGTAACGTATCTATGCTCATTCGGCTTTGTATACTTTATACCTCGATTGTTATGGTAGATTATCAAATTTATTTTATAAGTAATAAATGTAGATATTAAGCAATAATTAAGTGTTGTTTTCTTTTTGACGCTTTACTAATGAAGCTATTCTCTTTAACATAAGAGAATGCTTGAAAGTAGGTTCCATGTCGTACGGTAATTAATCCAACGGGTTCATTTTCACTCAAAAGTGTTTGAGAAGAGTTTTTATCCGGCGTAAAAATACCAGAGAGCTGAGAAATGAATGATTTATAATTTTTTTTAACTACACACAAATATCTGATTTTAAGCAAAACTGTCAAGCCCGACTAAAAATATTCGGAGGCAAGATATTTTCGTTCGCTAGGAACGATACAAGTTTGGCTTTTTAAATAGAGCACATTAAGTTTTTAGATGCCAGTCTCTACTTCAGTTCAGATAATGAGACTCTTGTGAAATTTTGCTGTTTTTTTTTTTTTTTATAGGTGATCTTGATTTAAATTTTATCTAATTAAGTGCTTCTTGGAGTTTTGGGCAATGCATCGAAGTATCTATTCCAATTTTTTTCTACAAGATGATCATCGACATCTTTGATCACATAATATTTCAATTCTATTAAATGTATGTAACAGCGAGTGTTTTTTTTTTCCAGAATCTAAAATGTGTCCTTTAGTAAATTCAATGTGAACTTTTGGTTCGTTATACTCTTTGGTACAATTTCAGCATCTACTCGAAATAACTCATTTTTCTACGTATTTTGTTTAGCAAGTTAATAGCCACGGTTACATTATAAATAGTGAAAACAATTAGACGGTTAATGTTAGTGTTCAGCATAAACTGATAATAGATTTATTTAAATTCTTTTCACCAGTAAAACACATAATAACAACATACTGAATGTTGTTTGAAAAAATTCGCAATTTAGTTGGGGTTTGCCATCTAGCGTCGCTGCAAAGTGTCATCTTTGCGTATCTGCTACCTTCACGTTACTTAGCGGAAACCTGACTGAATAATCAGTAATCATGAGCTATACAGTGTATTTAGAAGTATTTCCTTCCACATTTCAATCTTTCATTCAACGAATTCCTAATATTTTGGCAACTATTCAATTTAAATGCCAACCACAATATGCTTTTCTACACATTTTAAAACCTCTTCCTCTTCTTATACATTTATCTACCCGCACAAAAGCGTATATTACGGAAACGGTGTGGCATTTAATATTAATTTCAATTATAAGAGGAAATCTTTATCTTTGCCGTTTTAATTGAAACAAATCGCAACATACAGTGCCGTGGTGCCAGGAGAAGATACTAGTCGTTGGGATAGAATAAACAAACCGTTTATTTCACCTGCACGAACGTTAGAATGCGTGTTAATAAAACATGACCATTAGTTAGCGTAGTATGTCGGGATGCTAGAGAAATGTTGATATGGAATATAACAGGCGATGGTATGTATTGCGTTAAAGTCTGGCAAGAATAGCCACACAATGAGAGGTAGTGTAAAGGTAATAAACAGAATAATAGGCGTATTTTTAGTGAAACAAGGTTGAATAAATGAATCAACTAAACGAGCGCATATAGGTGGACTGAAGCTAAGCTCAATAGGTTGTCAATCTGTTGCTTGAAACTTTTGAATAACATTATTTGATGGAGAAACAAAGTATTATGCCTTCATAAGCGCCAGTTTCCCGTAAATATGATTTAAGTCTGGATCCAGGAAGACATGATGGTTATTCATGGATGCGCTGTTTGATGAACTCTCACAACCAGAAACCTTTAATTATCAATTAATTCATGGTAAAAAACTTATATTAACGTCTACTGAAAAGCTAGTAGAAAGTAAATCCTCATTTCATTTATCATAATAGTTTTTGGTGCTTCATAGACCTGGCGTACGTTTACAACATTGGGGAAAATATTTAAGTGTGCTTTCCCCAACAACCTTAAAAATAAGCTTTAAAAGGTAGAAACCTTCCACACAATGCAGAAAATGCCCGAATTACAGCAGGGCCGAGTGGGTGGTTTAGTTCTCCCGTCTACATCGGCCAATTTAATTCGAATTCCAAGTTCGGCCAGTGAAGTCTTCTCCAGATTTTCAAGCGTTAGAAAAGCTCCATTAAATAGAGAAAGTTGATTCTGCAAAAATGTACTTGAGCGAGTCCCATTCTCTGTAGGTGTTTCCTTAATCTAGCAGGGCCGGTAAGGATTGCGGCTAGAGCTGTTGCTAAGTTCTATAAGCTTTCTGATTTTGTCTCTGTTGGGCAACATAAATGCCTTCACATGAGACCCGTGGAATTACAGCCAGGTTCGTATCACTGCTGGTTCGGCATAATGAGTATCATGCGTTTAGGCAATGTTGAAAGACATGTGCTCAGCTCCCTTCTTAGTAATACGATCGGCCACATCGTTGCCATCAAATGCCAGTGAGTCCTAGTGTCCCTAACATCAATGTTATTTTTTTCAAAAATCGTTTTTGTGAGTATAACCATTAGAGTAATACATTCCAAAAAGATCACGAATAATCATCTACTATAAGCTTTTAATTAGTATGAGCGTTTTCAAAATCTAGCACTAAAAAACCGGCTTGTGATTGGCCATTCTCCATACACGATCACAAAATATAAATCATGGACAGTCATATTTCAATTATCAGAAATTAACAATGCTTTCTTAAATATTTTTGGATACACTGACTTCTGCAATAGGAAAAGAATGAATATTGGCATGTGAGAATCAGACTTTAACATTTAAGATTGTGAATTTTATTCAATTCTTTCAAGCGAAAAGCGTCCATAATTAAATGTAATACATTTTAGCACCATAAAACAACGCAATTTCGTCCGTGCTGGCTATTTCGTAAATAAATGCGAGAAAAATGTCAAACCTCAAAGAATTGCGCGCACTAACAATTGAGAAACGAAAATTTCAATTTACTGTTGCATCGCCAATAAGCTGGTTAACTTAGTTACCGTATTTATTTCATTGTTGCACGTAGCATGCTTCAAAAACTATCTCCATCGGCGAGAGAAGAAGTGCCATTGCGCTAGTTATAAAACCGTCAATAAAAGTTTTATGCCGCTGGCAGTTTCTTCGCGTAGAACGACGGGTTGTAGCCGGCAGTTGCAACGCGCTATTAAAGATGTAACCTTTTAGAGAAACTGGTATTGCGTTGTTGCTGTCGTCGTTCTCGACGGTCTTATACATTTTAACTTAATTCAAGTGAGAAAGATTTTATTTTCTCATAGTGCAGTAGTTCTAAAACAATAGACTATCTAGACGATATTTTCAATTAATTACGAGAATCACGTGATTAGACAAACGAAATTTATTTCCGCATTATGTAATTAAAAGTGAAGTATTATTGATTCTATGATTGATTTTGATTGCTAGTAATTCTTTCGCGAGCCAGGGCGTACTTCTTCATTTCCATATTACCATCGATCCTGTTCAGGCCCACTGGCTTGCGTCTAGTTTGCGGCGGTGGAAAAGCCGCGCAGTTCAAGCATTGACAATATTCGTGGATCTTCTTCCTTAATTTAATGTTTTCCTTTATTAAAAACGATTTTTCTTCGTATAGGCTGTATCTGACGGCGTCAGCGCGGCCAATTCGCTTCCAAAATAGTTTCAAGTCCAAAATATCGTCGAAAAAGTCTATGTCGATTTCAAGAGGGGTCTTGTAACTGGTTTTACCTGAAAATTAGAACAAAGTTGTGTTTCGTGATTAATTTCAAGTTCGGCGAGTTCGTTATATTTGATTCTGTTGTTTGTCGTTTTTTTTTTTAAAGTTCTTCTGAAAATGGTTCTCTACATTTTGAAGAATACAGAGACATGATTATGTGTTATAGCGAAGATCGAACAAATTCTTCCGAGTCTCAACGTATCGAGAGAAATATTTATTAAATTTATTAATAATGTTAGAACATTTATCGAAGTGCATAGGCGTTTGGGAGAAGCAAAAAAGCAATTATGAAACAGAATTTTGAAGTCTGCAATTACATCAACAAGGTGCCATCAATCACTAACACAAAGATTGAAAAAGTGTATCCAACAACAAGGCCATCAAGTGCTTAGTTCACTTGTGTACGCGAAAATAATTTTAGTTTGTGCTACAATACCTAGTAGAGGAAACGGCATGACCTTCTCCTCAATCGTTTCATATTTCCTGCATAAAACGGCCAATGTTAATATCTCCTCTCCTTTTTTCTCTAATTCTTTCAAATAATTGATGGAGTCGTTAGTTTGTACTGTCAGTAGCGTTAAATTCTTATTATCGGTGTTGATTTCGTCTTCCAACTGCGTTTTCAACGCCCAGAAGGAATCGGCAAAGAATTGCCTTTCCATCAACAAATCGGTGACCTTCTGACCTTGCGTGTTCTGTAAAAAGAGATAGTTCTGCTTCAATTTCTTTATCAGATTGTTCATCTGCTTTATCTTCTCCAGTTGACTTCTGAGCAGGGTGTTAACTTGCTCGTCTTGATTGTTTAAAAATTCGTATTGCTTCTTTCGTTCCATGACTTTCTTCGAATAGTCCTCCAGAAATTCTTGTACGGTATTCCAAACTTTTGCAAATTCCTTATGGATGATGAAGCGTAATTTTTGAAGGATTTCGGCGTTCTTTCCGATCTCCTCGTCAATTCTGGAGCAATATTCGCACCTTATGTATTGCTCCTGTTCTTTAAGGGTCATTTCCAAACCGTAAAGCATCATATTGAGGAAGTCTTCGGTATCTTTATGTACGTGGTTGATTTTTACGACTTCCAATTCGTTGCTCGCTTGAACATCTTGAACGGCGGTTTGATTGTCGACCTGAAAGCGATTGGATTGATACTATGGAAGGTATCAATGAGGTTCGTTGGTAATACCCTAAGTTCTTCGAGTTGTTCCTTGAATAATTTGATCAACCTGTCGACGTTTTCGCAGTGGGATCTTATGTTCATCATGTACTGTTCCTCGCTGTCCCTTATCTCGTCCATCAGTAAGGAGATATGGAAATCTTTGGCATCTACGACCCTTTCGAAACTGTGCCAGGCGTACTCGAGTTCTTTACGCATCTCAGGAATGGCGATGTCCAAAAGCATTTTCTTCCAGTTCTTCTCGTGTCTGTGTATGTTAAGAGCGCCATATTTCAACTCACGGTCCAATTGATCGTACTTCAGTAGCTTCTTCTTCTCTTCCGCACGCGCTTTCCTATCCGCTTTCTTCTGAGCTTGGAGCGCCTTCTTATCTGCGGCAGATAATTTCTCCTTCTTATTCTTTGGCGGCATTTTGTCTTTTTTACTTTAAAGAACTAGAAGCGGGTAAAGATCGATTAAATTTGACGTAATTTGACGTCTTTAGACAGATGATCTAACGCTTTGAAGTTTGTAATTCGTGAAATGTTGTCGTTGTAAAATGATGGGTTTTCCCTATAAACGATACGCTCTATCTTAGACGCTTTCTCTTTGGTGTTTTTGGCAATACATCGAAACTAGCGTCTACAAGATGGCAATCGAAATCGTCGTGACGTTTGATGAATTGCTATTTCAATTTTTTGAAATGGGGCAGAATTTAATAGAGAAGCTACAGAAACCGCGTATTCTGTACACTTTAATATAATTTTCTTTTTTTTTTCTTTTGCACAGCAGCTTGAAAACTTTTTCTTTAAATTACTCAGTCACGCTGTTTAATACTTTGGCAGTATTGAAACGAAAACATTTCGAGAATGTGGCAAGTTCTTCGCTTAATTTTGCTGCTATTGGATCTTAAACCAAAGGAATATGGAAATCTAGTATTTTTATGTATTACATAGATGATGGCAAGAATTTAAATTGGTCTAAACTTCTATAATTCAGCTTGCTTCTATTACCCATGCTAATAAGCAATTGTTTGTTTGCCTCTAACAAGCAAACTTCTGGTTATAAAGAGTCGGCCAGAAATTTAATCATCCTGCAACGAGCAGGACATACACGCTACGTTATGAAGTTTGCTTTTCACCCATCTGCGGGCGCGTGTATTTAGGAAGATGCGGACGGTTTCGAATCCCGAAGACCGTGAGATTCAATTAGCAATACCGATTGGGGAATTACGTACTTGCGTCGGAAGTGAAGACGCATTATTGCCGTAATGGCAGTAGTAGGTAGAAGTTGCAAGTTCAGGTTGTCGTAATGGTAGTAGTAGAAGTAGTAGATTTACAATTCTTTCGCCGCGTTACGTGATTTCACTTTGGCCGAACTCGATGGTCGCGTATAGTGCGTAAAGGTTGTGGCGCGATCGCGGTTGATTTGATTGTGGTGCCGTACGTTGTGTGTACTATAGTAAAAGGTCCGCTCGTGTGGGGGATATATCATTGCTGGATGCATTAGTATAATTGGACGGAATCTTCGATGGGGCTTTAGATTCGCTTCCAACGTCGAGCATTCTTGGCCAGAAAGTACGTACCATTTGTCCTGGAGCGTGAGTATATGGATAACATGTGTGAATTAATTTGGTATAAGCCTTTAACTGATGTATAATTGTGAAAAGCGTGTGAATCGACGAAGTGATTTCTTAAAAACCGCTGAAACCGCTGAAAAGTTGACTTACATATGATATTGGCCAAATATCAAAATGATAATTTTTTTTAAAGTGGTTGAAAGTCTTTTACCTACAAGATAAAGCAATCACATGATTAACAATCGTTACCTTTAAATCTAAATTCGTATTTGTAAACTCCACTCGAGGATGGTAAGTAGCTCACTGCAACCAGCTTCTTGAATAAGGTACTGAGTAATTATCGAAGAAATATTAGATTTGGGTGCAGGTACAATTTTATTCTCAACAGTTTCATTAATATATCACTCCGCAACCATCGAAGACGACCAACATAACACTGGTGAAAGCAGCTCCATGGAGTATACACCATGGTCAGAAATTCACGGAAAATCGTCATGTACGGCTAATTGTGAGTCGACAATCCTAATTCACGAAAGTTGTACGGTCATTCATTATGGTACACAAGGCCATCAAGGTTACAAATGTGGAACTAAGAAATAATTGAAATTTTTTGAAATCTTCTATGGTAAGCTTCGTTTCTTACAGTAAAATAGAATAATATAACACAACAGTGGCATAGTTAATTGTTTTATGCATAATTTCGGGTTATTAACATTTTTTTAAGCTGCTTCTTTTATCTAATAGTACATATAGCAGCCTTCAACCAAGGAAATGTTTCGTTGTAATTAGAAATAGTTAATATTCAAATTTTAACGTTTATTTTTTCGCTTCAAGTACTTACCTCGTTATCGTGCCATCTCCACCATTCTGTGATGTACGTTTTCTGTATCTAAATTTTGCAGTGGAAATGCGCATACAGTGTTGCCAAGTCCACATTTTTTAAAGTAATCCGAATGGCTTAACTAATGACCATACAACTTTTCTGAATTAGGATCGTCGACCTAGAATTAATCATAGAATCACCTTACCTGAGGATTTTCCACGAATTCCTGGGCATCCTAACAAGCAAATGTTAAATATTTTCCTAAAATGAATTTAGGCCGGTGGTAGGAAAGATGCACTACGATACTCAGGCCGTGAAAATGTTTTTGGGAAACTGCACTTGCGTCCCTTGTGATATAAGTAACTATTTTTTCTATATCCGACGATATGACATCACCATACCTATTTCAAATTTGTAATCTTGTTCTTTCCTAACAAAAATGAATTCTTTGCTGTATTCCGAGAGTAATAATTCTCTGCGCTGTTGGTCTCATTCTTACCGTTTACGAAGTACATGAGTCTTTTTTTTAGGAAGCATAAAAAAAGCGTTGGTATTGGTGGTTCAATAATTGGCATACTTGTTGCAGATGAGGCACTGGATTGTTTTATAGTAAAGTGCATTTATCAGAGGAGCAAACGCACCACGAAAAGTAATTTTTCAATCAAAATAACGTTGGGAATGTCTATAATAAAAATAATAAATAACAGTGGCGCCAAATTAGAGCCCTGGGGAACTCCCGTAGCATTGAAAGGTACAGTCGTATATATCATCTAAGCAATCAATTGCTTTTGAACAAATGGTACATATGGTATCTTCTTTTTCCCTCATTTCCGGTACGTTAGAGATATATGGAACCTAGTAAATTACATTATGGTGGATCTAAAGTAAACTTGCAGAAACGAGTACACTTTCCGTGCGCTTCACGAAGTTAGCAGAGACTAGACAGACTTGTGTTGACTCTCGGGCAAGCCAGTAGGCAACACGAACCCATTCTCATGAGACGAATAAATACGAGTCTGTCTAGAGTCTGCTAATTTTGTGAAGCGCAACTCGTTCCTGCAGGCTCAGTACAAAGCCGTCAAAGTATTACATGAAATAAAGAAGTTGCGGTGAATATATCTTAGTTCAAACCCTCGTCGTAGTTTACAATAGAGTCACTTAGAATAGGAAATTAGCAAATGGGAGGAAAAATAGGAAGTTTCCCACTAGCAGAATATATCAGCACAAAATCTAGCGAAAGCATTTACATCACCTATTCTTCAATGCTAAATAGGATGGTCTTGTCAATTTTGAACTAGCATCTAATCTTCTAATTTCATACTTATTCTTAGGACTTGCTTTTATTGAGTTATGTTCATTTAGATTAATTTTTCAAAATGTTTAAATTACATTTGAGGAATATTCGAAAAAAATGTTTTCTGTGTTAGTTGATAGTTTTACAATAATTTTAAATTATTATCATGATTTCTTGCAATATCAAAACAATTTATTCTTAAACAATACTAAAGTATCGGCATACTTCGCACCACACCAGTTCAATTAATTAAAATTAAATCGGCGCGACCTCAAAACAGCTGTCGCAATTAATTAATTAAACTTGCGTGGTGCGGAATGTCCCGATACTTTAGTATCGCTTGCAGGTTTGATCGTAGGTTAATAACAATAATCTTCTACAAGTATAAGACCTTCTACATTAAAACCGTAATCAAATTTTAACTCCTATGTTTTATATCAACGATTGCACTTCAAGGTAGTCTCACTGTTTGCTAAATAACCGCAGTAAAACATAAACTGTAACGAACGATCGTATACGCCGGCAAATTACGGTCGAAGGTGCATGAGAAGGATATGGCGAATCAATGTCGAAAATAATGGTGAAATTTTGAACATGAATGCCGCCGCATGAATTGACGTATATGCAGTGCTGTAAAAAAGAAAATGTGACATTGGAAATGATTTTAATGGAAATGTAATCCAGACGCCCTTTTTATTAGTATGTTTGCGTTCTATTGTTAACATTTAATCAAGCATATGACGACACGCGAGTGTGTTATCACCTAACATTACTTTCAACGTCAAGTTAAAAACAAATTCCAACGAAAGTATTTACGATTGTAAGCGCTGTTAAAGGTATGCAAGTTGTATATTAAGTGTTGTTCTTTATTTGAAGCTTCTTAATTCAGCTTCTCTTTACGAATACGAAGCATCAAATTCTTTCGCCCACATGCAACGAGATTATTGCATTGGATCAAGGTAATTTTATTTTTTGTCTGTGCTTACGACTGTCGAGTCTAGACACGGTCTAGTAACTTTACTTGTCTATATACTCCGTCTAGACATGTGTATCCACATACGGTAATGTATTAGTTTTCATAATGAAAGCTACCGAAGAATTATATAATTTTATTGCGCAATGTGCAGCTCCGTTTTACCTATCTGAAGTAATTCAAGTAATATACATAAATATCTTGCGCGAATGAGACCAATTTCTCTTGAGAAGCACATCTGCAGACGGCGTAATTATTGAAATGGAAGATATTCTATTGACCCATATTTAACCAACGGTATCGCATTATTACTAAATCGGTAACAAATTACGCGAAGATAAACGCTAAAGACTTTAATTGCCCGCAAGAGCTAAAGTATACAATACACAATTTAATTAGTATCTTGTGTTGTTTGTAGGCGAACACGTTAATAAATGTGCATGGATGTATTGCTTCAGTATATTTTTTCGTAGGTCATTTGTCTAGTGGACTACTTTCATATAAGCAGGTTTGTTACGAGTCTACTTACTTGAACGGTGCGAGGTGTGTGCTTTATAGAATTTTTAATTACTTTACAATATTTATATTTTAAGATGGAAATAGCATCCTTATTAACTTTGCAAAATGACTACCCGCCTTAAACATTAAATCAGAGAATTGCCTAAAGTACGCACCACTAACAAATAAAATAAAAACAGTAATCTGGTGTGTCAATCAATTAATTAATTTCGAGCGCATTTCGAAGTAACAATGCGAAGTCTTCTTTGGACTATAAGAAATTGTCCAGAACTTAAACCGCTTTGGAATATCTAGCCCCAAAGATGTTTAATAATAATAATATTTATTTGCCAATTGATCCAATGAGATATAGGCTTCGTTAAGAGATAATGCAAATAAATATAAATATAAATCGTGCTGCCTGGAAATTTGGTGTCCAGCAATCGCAGGTGTATTAGACAAAGAATTCAGAGCCGCTGTAATAGCAATTTACCAAAAGGTGTTTCTCTAAAGAATTTTGAAAGTATACAGCGTGTTCCCGGATTGAGTTCACAATAGGTTATTAAGAAAAATTGTTCAGAATGAAAAGTTATGGCGTTATGCAAATTTTCAGAATGATCCGCCTACCTACTGATAGAAGTTTTAAATAGGAGAAAATTCTTTATTATTATTTACGAGTACATAATAAACCTTGGATGAGAAAACAGGGTGAATAGAAATTTTCAAATTCAAATTCAAATTTTTACATTTATTTTTTTCTTAATTACTCTATTTAGCTTCCTCCAAGAGCTCCACATTTTTCTATCCTAACTCTAAAATCGTTGTATACTTTGGTCATTGGGTTAATTTCATCTAGAGCATCCTTAATTTTTTGTTTTAATGAGTCGATGTTATTATGAAGATCATGTGAATAAACTTTTTGTTTTAAATGGTAAAAATATATGTAGGTAAAAATCCAAAGGGGTCAAATCTGGTGATCTCTCTGGCCAATGTATTGAACTATGTCGTCCAATCCATCTTTCTGGAAAGTGCCGATTCAAAAAATTTGTAATCAAACGAGTCGAATGAGCTGGACATCCGTTTTGTTGAAAATGAAAGCTTCTAAATTCACGTTTTCCGTGGCAGGTAAAAAAATTTTTCGAACACATCCAAATAGGAACGTTGGCTTAGATTAGTGTCAAAAAAGAATGGGCCAATAATGTTATCGTACCTTATTGCACATAATACATTTACTTTCTTGTACTGTTGACTATTAGTTACTGTACGAAAATGTAAATTCTCATGAGACCAACACCTACAATTTTGTGAAGATACGATACCATTAGTTGTAAAAGATGACTCATCTGGAAAAATTATTTTTTTTTTATAAAAATATCTGTCGTTCAAAATTTTCTTTTCGGCAGCCCATAAACAAAACGGTAATCGTTGGCCATCGCCTCCAGTTTCTAATTTATAAATTAAGGTGGGTGTAAATTCTTCGAGAACTGTTCGTATGTGCGATTTACTTATTGATAATTAATTCAGTAAGTCGCTTTCTCAATGATAATTGATAATCAGTGTTCACGGATTCTCTCACCAAGAGTGTAGCAGCATCTTCATGACCACGAATTAGCTTTTTTTTCTTCAAATTTTGCAAATTCCAGTTTCTGTAAACTTTTTCACAAGTTTTTTTTACTCCATTGACAGAAATTGTCACAATTGAAAATCCTTCCTTAAGTTCGTAACATTTTATTAGGTAAATGCGCTGTTTGAGAGTCAACATTTTTAATGCAAAAACCTATAAAGAACAACTAATTTGCAAAGTACTGAGATAAGTGTTCAATTTAGAACAAATAACCAAAGGTTTTGCCGTTTACCTAAAATAGTGACAGTTAAACAGAGTTAATGAAAGTGATCTGATCGTTATGAAATTTTGCATATAGCTATGGTTTTATATTCTGAACAACTTTCTTTCTTAGTAATTTGATTTTTATTTATTTTTATTATATTTATTTTATATTATTACATTTATTTTTATTTGATTTAATTGAACAACTTTCTTAGTAATGTTTTGGCGTACTGTGAACGGAAAAGGTACTTTACCTAAACGAAAGTAGTTTTTGCTCAACTTCAAAAGCCATCATACCTCAATCCGGGGACACACTGTATATGTTTTGAGCCCTGATATCTTGAGATAAGTTGTTATAAACTTTTATGCATATGTACCTCGGGATTTTTCCGTACATTGTCGTTCGCTGACAATACAAACAATTCGCTATGGCTATGGGCAAATATAGCACACTTATATTTAAAAAAAAATTGGCAGCGTGAGGACGTCTGTCTGACTTACAGCGTTAAATAGTTGCCAATTTAGATTATGGACAAGAACATTGTAGGTTTGTTTTCCCTTATGACATGGTACGCAAACTACATGAAATCAATTCGTTCCGTTGTTGGTGCCGGTGCAGATTATTATTGCTTCAAACGTAGCGTTGAGTTTAAACACACATTCTGTAAATTGTTTTGGTAATTACTTACGCAGGATATGTCGAACATCCCTTCCTCGACTATCCGCCAACAGAAGCACTTTACCATCTCTACAAAATCCACTGTTAACTTGATGGTGTATCATACGGCGAACTTTCTTTTATCAGAAATGGGATATTGATCTCTTGCGTTTTTCGGATGTTCTTTCGCCGGATCTTGTACATTTGTTATATGTTCTTTTTCTTGTCTCTTTTGAGGTCGAATTGTTCCCAATACTGAATTGCTGGTCTGCGAATTGATATCTATCACGTTACTTTCAACACCGGTGGTAATTGTGTTATTTGTTCGAGAATAATTATCTTTTAAATGACTTTCTACTAGTGTGTACTTGGATGCTTGCGGTTTGATTACTGCAGTGCTTTGTTTTCCAATAGGTAAGTTTTAAGTGATTAATAATATCGTCTTTATGCTGACATATATCTTTTAATTTTCTTTCTCCTGGACTGAAATGGTGTATTTTGCTTCCTGCAGCTTATAATTTAATGATTCTAATTGACCATGCAAGGAGGAATTAATTTCGTAATTTGTCTGCTTTTGACCATTCTCACTTTAATAATTATTATTTAGCGTGCCAGATTGTGTTTGCATTCTATGTGCCGGACGTCTTGTCTTCTTGTGGTCGCCATGTTTGTGTACTTTCAGTTACTGGGTAAAAGACTGAATAAATTTATATTGGCGGCGATAGGCTCACAAGCACTATAGAATAATATTTTAATTTTTGTATTTGATATTGTGTGGATTTGTCAAATTACACGGAAGAATTTAGGAAGCTATACGACACAATTTACACACACGCACACTTAAATTGTAACACGTTTAAAACGAATATAAAAAATTCTCACTGTTTGTATAAGCGCTAATTAAAAGAAAAATAAGAAAAAGGCTCCAATTCTTTAATATTTTCGAGGCGGTTGCGTTAAGCGTTGTTTCATTGACCCAAAATCAAAATTGAATTCAATGCTGAGGTGATATTCCATCTTACTCGAACCAGACATCAGGATTTAGGTTATTGTCGGAATGATTTGGTTGCTGGGCGCAAATTCCTGTCCTTGTGTTTACTTTTTGTGGACTTTGGGTATCGCGTTGGCTCATTCAGCGAGGATTTTCTTGGGATCAGTGTCGACAATTATCCAATTAACAGTACAATTATAAGGAAGTGCGTTGATTGAATTTATTGTTAATTTTGTCCGCTGTCAATTAGCAAAATTTCACGCATTCGCCAAAACCATTTTCGCAATATTCGTAGAATGGGCTTGTGAGGGTGAAACTTAGTTTCCTTCCTGATTTAAAGAAAATTGAGGTGTAGAAGGGTATGGATATTCAGGGATTTCCAACATGTCTAATTTTTTTGTAAATTAATATCAATTGAAATGACATATTTTAAAATAGAACAGGGACTAAATTTTGGCCCGACTTTACGATTATAAATAGCGGAGACATTATCCACCCTCCTGCTGATAACAGTGGATGAATGGACTATGTGTTATAGAAACCCCCGATTTCACCTTTCAAAATCGTTTTTAACCGTAAGCGGAAGACGGCATTTTACACAGTTGGGAGCGTGGATATTAGGTGCCCTCAAAAATGTCGAACACAATTTTGAAATCTATTAGAATGGCGAACGATTACAGCTATGAAAGCGGTTTTTTCTCGTTGTCGCCGTTGAAAAGAAAAATTAAATAACTATTAAAGCGACCGTTTGCACCTGTACAACGTCGCGCCTACCGCTGCAGCCTCGTTAGAGGTGGGGAAATTCAACTTTATATTAGCTATCAATCGGCTTCGGCGACCGGTGTAATCAAAAATCGGGCGTATATGGCATTCTAGGAGCGGAAAATCGCTACTGCTGAGTAAGATTTTCGCAAAATCGCGTACAGTGTGATCCGTGATCGTTCCAAAAACAAGAGTTTGCAATTTTCCTTTCAAAAAATAAAAAATATCGGTCAGTGATATGTACAATTTGACCTCAGCAACCTAATTTCGCTGCCTATTTATTGTACTTTTTTTTTCTTTCGGAGTCGGCATTTAAACACGAATGTATTTAATTTGACAGACTTTCAGTGTAACGTAATCTTTGTAATCTTTAAAGTATTTTAAGGTAAGTTTTCATCAATAATGATGAGATGTTTTTTTTTTTATTATTTCGATTTGTAGCGCGCGGAGAATTAAATAGATTGTTGATACGCTGTTAAGCGATGCAATGGGATATATTTAAGTACTCAAACACAAGAGAAAGTATTTATTATTGATATTAATGCTATCGAATGAAAGTTTCCTATATCGTATGCGATGTAATACCTTGTTTCCTGTTTTTTTTTCACACGTTTAGTTTGTGTTTGCTTTGCGTAAACTTCAAAATTATTCCGTTGTCGCGTTTTTCTTTAAATACAGTTGAACTCCCATAGGGCGACCACTTTCTCTCGGTATTTTTCCGATTAGAATTAAGAAATTATGTTGTCGCAATCGAAGTGATATTTATTGCAATTTATTGGTTTTTTCAAACGAGAATTATTGTAAATTTGATTATTTAGAAATATAAAATAGTACCTTAGTAGCGGTTTATTATTAAATTAGCACAATCCTGTTGAAAAGACGTACATTGTACCATTTTATTAGCAACTGCTAAAACAAATGAAGCTATATGCAGGTTACTTATTACAAGCTAATACCAGTAAGCGATAAATCCCCGATTTAATAACAACACAACAAATAATAATAATAATTATTATTATAGGAATATTGTACAAAAAAATACAAGTTGCTTGCAATAATTCTTAAAAGAAAAAAAAAAAAAAAAAAAAAGCTGAAAAACTGAAAGCATCCTGAAAGTAGACAATATTACAACTTAAAAAGAATCTTTTTTTTTAACACGTTGATTCATTTTTTAGATGTTCGTTAACCTGTTTTCAGGGTGTAGGATACCCCAAAGGAGGCATTTGTTAGAAAAATATAAAAATTATGTTAAATTTATATACGTATATTAAATTTGCCGTGACATAAGCCAATTGGCGAAAAAAAAAAAAAACACAACTGCGCTATATGCCAGCGCTTCAAACTGTCTATAGAAAAAAAAGCCGGTCCTGGATTGAATAATAATAAAAAAAAAATTTGTGTATAATTTTACGAAAATTCGTTTATCGTGCATATACGCTAGTTTGATATTGATAAGATTTTTTTTCAAAATTTTTAAAGAATATTCATCCCTCTTCAATACGAATTGGCCATTGATCCAGTTAATTAAAATCAAGGAACCTATCAATTTAAGTAAAGGCTGGAGACAATTCAACTGAAGATGAGCTGAATAATAAGTACAACAAGAAATTTAAACCTAATCGGACTCGCAAGTACTGTTACGAATTTTTAATTTTTAATTTAAATTCGGTTTCATCACCGTAGGTAACCGTAATTCTGTGGTACTGCCATGAAGCTTAAAATTAAAATGATATTTAGATATTCATCATTCGGATTATTCTAATGGGCCAATTAATTTGTTTATTAAGAAAAAAAAATAAGTTGAATTCTCGTAGTGAGGAAAATAATCCATAGACAGGCTTTGGTTGTAAGGCGCTTGCTTTTAACTGTAAGCTCGGGTATGGAAGAATTTTGAACGTTTACAAACAATATAACTTTTTCGCCCGTTAAATAGCAGAGTTGTTGCAGAATTGTTTTGAATTGAATCTGTATCAGTTTCGTTGCATAACTCCCATATATCTCGTAAATGTAGACCAGGTTAAATAAAAATAACTGCGATTTTCTAATGATCGTTGCAAAAATTATATTTAAAAAACCCGCAGCAGTACAAATAATGCATCGCAACAAAACTAGTACTAGCAGCTTTTTATAGATACATATATCTTTAGAAACTGGAAAAAAAGTAGCAATAAATGTTAAAGCGTTACGAAAATGACTACGGCACATGGAACCTGTCAAGGATATATTTTAGTACATTTAGAAGAATTATGGAAATACCAAAAAAATGTATAAATATTTAAAATTTCTGGAATGAATACGAGGAATCCGTAACGTGAAATGTAATTTAATTCTTATTTTTGAAATATGTAAATTCCGTAAGCAACGACTTATACGAGCTTATAACTAATTCCACTCGATTATACTTTGATATTTAGCATTACTTTGTCGGCAAGTGTTCAATCCCCATTTTTTTTAATTCTGGTGAAAATGCTTTTTTTTCATATTTACTAACAAAGTTATAAAATAAATATTGACAGTAGTTCACTGTCACTTTCACGATAAATTGATTGATTTTGGACCACTAACATGTTTGTAAATAATTTTAAATTTTACAAAAAAAAAAAAAAAACAAATTAATGTAGTATACAGGATGTTGTATTAAAAAATGATTTCTTATTGTTCGTGTGATTGTCTAATATCTCAGTGGCAGGACTTTTGTTGTTAAGTCAGATGATGTTCCTTCTTCTAAGACGAAAATTCGGAATTTGTTTGTAAATATACGACAGACTACATCTTACGGAAATGGTAATGTTCATTTGTCGTCAGTTCTAAGAACTTAGATATCAACGTGTTGAAAGAATATTAAACTATCACTACTTATCCTACGTTTAAGGACAAACGGCAATTTCTCTAGCTTCCACTCTTGCAGTTTATTTATATTTCGTTTATGATCCATTTCCCCAAACTGTGTTGTTGATATTGTTAGCTTCTATTGCCCTAATTTGCCATTGGTGCTTTTGGATGAGACCACTTATATAGAAACAAGAATGTTGCAATGCACGTCCTCAATACAAACATTGTACAGGCGCATAAGCTTTTTAAAGCTTGCCTTATCCTGAGGAGCTTTAGTATGTAAATTTTGTGTAGTGTCCCTTTTACTGTCACCCTCTCACCGTAAATGATGAAGCGCAATCAGTTGTGTCCTAACTATGAATTGTAATTGGGAAGTGTACCGGAAGCACCGAGAATATTTGGACTCGCTGCCCAATCAAACGCAGACCCTCTTACCGTTGGTACAGTGAGGCGCTTCGATGCGAAAAATAATCAAGAAAAATCTGCGATCGGGTTACATAATTATGTTAATCCACAACATTGTTGCATATTCTTTTAAGTGATTTTTTTTCGTGCAATCAACCCTTAATTAACCACCCACAATGCAGGAGCCACAAAAAAATATAAACGACCTCACAAGTCTTGATCTAGCTCGGGAAGAAGAAATCGGATCCCATTGCAGGATCCCAGAATAATATTATTTATTTTATTTATTCAATAGCAACAAATAGGTTTTACACCTAACACTACACTTTGTAGGTTTTGAAAAACCTCCAGTCAGAAAAGCACAATCTTTGTAAAGTGTAGGTACCTAATTAAAAAAAGGCCTTAGTTATCCGGGCCGTATTATCATTGGCGATGTGTGTACAAGTAGAGTAAATATAAATTAATGTTGGCGTTGCGTGTATGACATTTCGCGAATACGTAGATTAACCTACAATTTAACGCAATGACAAACGCAATAGCTGTATTATGTACCCGCATTATTTCTCGAACTTCGCCGCTTGTAAAATTTCTCAATCGACGAAATACTAAAATGGTCTTTCTTTTCTCGCAACTACCGGAGAAAAAAAAAACGAATAGACCACAAGGAAAGCCTTGGCATAAATCGAAAATGCAGCTGCTGTTAGAACGGAGCACCATAAAACTGCAAGGATATTTTTTCTTGTCGAACCTGGCGATTCTAACTACATAGGTTGAGTTACCGACGTTTCTAACGTCATAGGGTAATTATTATTATTATTACAAGTCATCGTAATATCATATTACTTGAATATTAATCCGGGAGAAAGGTTAGTTATTATTATTATTATTGTAACCGTGATTACTATAAAACTTAATCCGCAATTAAAATGATAAAATTTAAAAAAGTGAATAAATTCAATTTCATCATTTTAAAAGATTTAGAAACTATCAAATAACATAAAAAAAGCATCCATTTGCATGTAGGAATACCAAATTGACGCACGCACTACCAGTTTTGACGAATTATACGAGATTGGAACATTAAAATATACTTTCACCGGTATAATCTGTTTTAAATGATCAGTTGTAATACTGGTTTTTTTACGTAAATTGCTACGTTTCCAAAAATATTTTTCGAAAAGGGGATACGATGTTCTTTGTCAGATATCAAGTAACCAAATAAGTTCGTGTGGTTTTTGACGATTTATTGAGGAACAATAACATTATTCATCGAAATAATTACCATAACAGTCAACGACCTTTTGCCGAAGTGACACCGATTCTTGTATGCCAGATTTCGAATCAGAAACTCGAGTTTGGATCTCCCAATGCATCATATAGTTGTCAAGAGACAAGAAATGGTGATAATCACTTGGCGAAATTTTAGGAGAATAAGGAGAATGCGGTAATGTAAGTTCAGAGCTTTCTTTCCCGAGTTATTTTTGCGGTATGAGGTCTGGCATTGTCCTGTGAGAATTGCACTTTCTTTCCATTGAAAGAAGGCTGTTTATTGATGAGCGTTGCTTGTACTCGCTAAAGCTGTTCATTATACAAGCTGTAAGTGGTGGTTTGACCCGTTTCCAAAAACTCATAATGGACAATTCCGGGTGCTGTCCGATAAACACACGTTAAAAGCTTTTTGGGTGTAGGGAAGTCTTAAGAGTACACTTTTCGTCATCGACCAAGGAAAGGCTCAATATCGTCCTGTTAAATTTTTGCGGAACAAATCGGACCGCTGAATTTATTATCATCTGACAATTCATGTGGGGATCATTTGTGTAACTTCCACGTGTTTGCAAACGAGCCTTTCTGCAATCTCTAAACACGTTTGCTTCCACAACTTGTTGACCATTCTCCTTGTTAATCATAGCCTGCTTTATTGATCAAGCTGAAATCTCTTGAAAAAGTTTCTGGAACCGCTTCTGTGCTGTCTGGTCACTTACAATGTCACCTCCGAACGCGGTAGATATTTTTTGCACTGCCGCTCCAACTCGTTTGAACGCAGAGAGTAAACAACCTAGAATTAATGTTCTATTCCTGTTAAATTATTTTAAAATATGAGTTAAACACTTGCCACCGAGAGTGTATGCATCCAATAAGAGGAGGATTAATATTAATGTGGATGACAGGTAACGATCACGCGCTATCGATCAACAAGTTAAAAAATATTGATGGTAATCTGAATTATACAGAAACCGCAGGAACTTATTTGGTCGCGTAATAATATTCAATAATTCTTGCTAGATTTTTTAAATAACTGGGCAAAACTTTTTATATTATACACATTCTTGTTCTTCTAACTAAAAATATGTAAATTATTGTCTTCCCTGGAAAGCAATTTAAAAGAACTTATGCCAAGTTGAATGTTTTGAAGTTAGACTCAGTTATGAGGCAAGAAACGGTGATTTGTTAAATTTGAAAGCAGTTTTGTTCAATTTTATTATTTTGACCTTTGATTTTATTGGCAATGCTATTTAATGCTTTGTGCAAGCTTCAACAATCTAATGTTTAAAAGAATTAACGTTTGCTTTTGGATTATTTATTAAAAAAGTTATACAAGCAACCGTGGAAAATGAAAGAAAATGCCAAAATGAAAAGATGAAAGTTTTGAAATTTCGTAGCATAATGCATGTTTAGTGCTTCAAACTTTCTGCTGCAATACTAATCGAATCTTGGTTCTTGAATCAACTTGGCTTTTTTTAAACCATGGGAATTATAATGGTTTGGAGGAGTTGCGTTACAAGAAAGACCAATTCTCGAAACATTTTTTTTCTACTTTGATGGTGGTACAACCATTCAAGGTTTCAACAGCTTTCTGAGGTAATAAAAATCGCTATCAAAAAAAAAGAAGTCGCTAAGCGATAGATCAGGTAAATACGAGCGATGAGACATTAATTTAGGCAATTTTTGTTGGATTCGGTTCATCTAGGAACACCCAAACAGTTGACTGTTGGACATTTTGTGCATTTCCTTACACCAATTGGCCGAGCTCTTTTTCGTGTTTGGGCCAAATTACGTCGATTCTCGGGGAATTCATCGCTGATCGAAGCACAATTACGACGAAATTTTGTAAACTAGTTGCAAATAGTCCTTTCTGATGGTATTTCATTACCAGAAGTTGAACGAAACGATTCGAGGCATCGTTGTTGTGTTACTAACATCGTTAAAAAGTCATCCAACAAAAACTTTCACGTGAAATTTCATTTTTTTATAAAATTCCTCATTTCAAATGCTCGCCGACAACAAACTACTCTGCCGAT
Organism: Oryctes borbonicus; assembly: GCA_902654985.2. Taxonomy (NCBI): domain Eukaryota; kingdom Metazoa; phylum Arthropoda; class Insecta; order Coleoptera; family Scarabaeidae; genus Oryctes; species Oryctes borbonicus. The sequence goes on from LR736862.1 coordinate 8,213,278, forward strand.
TTCTATACTGCCACTGCTTTAACAATAGCAAATGTAATATTTTAGGAAAATAGTAACGGCAAACTTCAATAGCGCCGTTTGTAAAAAGTTACGACGCTACCCTCGCGCATGTTTCTGCACAATAGAGCTTTGGGTTATAGTAAGAAATGCTCTTAGTTTAAATTCAACCGGAAAAGTATTAAACTTGAACCTCTAAATGTATCTAAATCAATAAATAATTTGCTAGAGGCTTTGTTAACACCAGGAGCAGTTAAACATGATCGATTAATATTCTATAAGCAGAAGCGAGGTAATATATGCAGATATTATTTGTCCACGATAAACAGGTTGGCAGTGAGAGTTTGTTGACTTAAAATACGAACAATATCTCCTCATCAACAATAACAAGCAGATCAACTCATTATAAAGTCATAATGTTGCTAATAACAAATACACCAAACAAATTACGAAGAAATTCAATTAATTTTTTTGCATTTATAACAAATAAAAAATAGTAACCTTTACTAATGGTTTCAGCATTCGAAAAACATTGCGAATATCGAACCTGCTCATTAATATACGGCAACTTTAGTGTCACAAACAACACCGACTTTTAGGCAATAAAAGAACCTAAATTAATATACAAAATTATGCGTGGTGACCAAGATGTTTTTTCGATTTTTTGTAGATCCTTGTTCATAATGGAAATACCAATATTTTATACGATGATATAACCATAATTGGCATATAAACGAATCTGCAGGTTTATCGCTACATATGTATCTTCCTAATTAAAAATTTTAAACATTACTGGTACGCTTAGAATATCTATATATTATTCTAGCGATATGCTAATGGATACTACACGATGGAATATACGGTATTATATAAAACGTAAACATTGCGAATCAACCCGTGCCGTGGATACCGTATTAATTAACTGTGTCCTAGATACAGAATGTGCGGATAAGGCGAGAGTTGGGTTAATTAATATGAGTTAAACATTTAAAAATATTTCAAAATTATGTAGGGAAAGTGTTATTTTATAATTTTGCGGATAATTATTTGCGTTAATGTAGATAGACGTAGATAGAAGACAAAAGTAATGGTATTTAATATATTTAACGTAGTTTTGTACATTAGCTAAATTTTGTTTTCCACCAAAAGCAGTAAATGTAAAATGATCGAAAATAATCATTTGAAAATGTTTAGAAATAAATAGTAATTATTTGTATAACAAGTTAAAATATGTTAATATTAGCATTACAAAAAAAAATGAATTTTTATCTACACAGCACTGGTATACCAGAATCTTTAGATTTTGGATGCTGTAACAGTAAAAAAAATGACCTAAAAAAGCTAATATTGGTTTTAGTATTTACATAAAATTCAATTGTAGATAACGCTAGCATGAAATTAGTTGTTTTTGCGTTGTGTTGAGCAATGTTGATCGACAACAATATAACAATAACATTTGTTGTTTTATCAATACTACACTGCGCGGCAAAATTATAGAATAAATACATTAAATTTGAAAAATTAAACAGATTTGCCCCAATTTTAGCATGCCCCATTTCTGGTTTTCAAGTAATGATGTCATCGGCGATTTTTTATTATTTAATCGTATAAACCGTACCATCAACATTTTAATACCCCACATAGCAAAATTATCGAATAAAAGTCATTTAGAGAGTCATAGTTATTATTATAGATTTTGTTACGGTTATTTATTACAAGTTGCTTCCTCTCAATTAAAGCTTCATTAGGCATAAGCAATTATTTTTGTCTTCTTCCATTCTTATGTGAATATTCCATTTTCTTTCTTTCAAATTTCCACTGGTGTGTTTTTCTTTTTGTTTAAGTTTATGTTCTGCTTTATTCTCTTCAGGATACTTCTCTGCTTGTTTTCTTAATAGTTGAATAGTAGAATGTAATACTTTTCAGTTGATTTAAATTAAATGGAATGGTTTTTCAAAAAATCCGTTTACTGTCGAATTCTATTTATTTTATTTTTACTTTCTTCTTTATCCACTGCCCCCGGAATGCCAATGCAATTACTTGATATTTTTTATGGATGGCTTAACGATGATCGCTTCTAATATTGTGGAATGACATTGTAAATTGAGCCTGCTGGATGCAATAGAGTATGTGCGCATGTTGTGAGTTTTCACAACAAAAATTATTTAAAAATATAAATATGTAATTCGAAATAATTTGACCGCCACGAAGTAATGTTAATGGAGTCTTTCCTTTTAATATAATATAACTTATAAAAATGCCAGAAATCGAATATTAACGAAAATTAATTCAAATTCTGCAAATGTTCAATTACATTTTGATATTTTATGCATATTTGCATTTGCAATTATATAATAAAATTTTAATGATTTTTCTAAATTAAAAAAAAACCGAAAGCGTGTTGATGTGTGAATAGTACGAAACGATTCTGGTGATTGCATGGAAGATGTTAAATCAAATATCTTTAAAAGTAGAGCAGTTAATATTAAATCAAGGAAAATTAGCGAAAATACTTGAATACGTAAATACTCAGTCAATGCCACCTATTAGCAGCGATGCTTCTCATCCATCCCACTTCCTATTATTTAAATGCCATCAAACGTCATTACTCCATATTTGCAACGTGATTAGATCTTGTTTCACTGATGGTTTTCGATTGTGGAAGGTTCACAAAGAGGATGTTCAAGGGAAAATTATTTTATAAAAAAGTACCTAATCGCATAACATTTAACACCGAAGCTTAGGCAACACGAATTAAATAAACATACACACATTTAAAGATTTTTTATGAAGTTCTAAGGCAATGTGATGATTTTTTTCAAGCAAAATAAATTAGAAACTTAGAGCCAACAACAACATCAGCTTTCTTATATACAGTATTATCATTGGAATTTTAAGCAACGAAGAGAAAACAAAAATAATACATTGAAGCAATCAGAATCAAATCTCCCTTCGACTTCACAAAATTTCAATGATTCAAGAGAATACAAACCTAGACCAAATGATTTTTGACAAAAGCACACAACTATAACAAAATAAACGAAAACAGCGGGAAAATGAGCATATTTTAAAAGGAAAACTTTTAACATTATTAATAATAATAATAAATGTAATGTATTCTAACAATATTTTTGTCATTTTTCTTAAACTGATTTTGTCAGTTATTAAAAGTTATTAAAAAAAAATATTTTTATAACAGTTATTAAAAAAAAATATTATTTTTTTAATAACTGTTATAAAAATGGGTGTAAAGTTCTTACAGTTTTTAACTGAAGGCATAACTAAAAACCAAATCTTTCCACCACGTCTAGTTTTAGAGTTATAATCATACTCCGCTAGTAGATAAATGATAATTTTATTTACAAATTTTATTAAACAGAAGTTATAAATCTTGACATAACAAATGCTAGGATGTTTAATTAGTATCAAGAATACAACAACACTTAACTGTACACAAAGGAAAATTGCTGACATATCAATGTTTTGCATAAATAGAGTTATTTCTTCCTTTTATGTTGGCTGTTGCCTTCTCTAAAGAGAAACCAGCAAAAATCTCCCATCATGACGGGATTCCACCTACCCTGATATCGTTTCTCCATTCCCGCAATGTCTTGATGGAATCTTTCCCCGTGTTCATCACTTCTCACACATCATCACATCTTTCCTAAATTAGCAGGAAAGAAATCCACATGTGAATGCAAAAAATGAACTTTGACCGATATTCGCCAACCTAAATTTTTATAGTTTTCTATCAAATTGGCGATGATATTTTGGTAATGTTCAGTCTTTTAATTTCCCAGAAAATGTTTGCAAACATTTTTAAAAGAAGTCCATGCTGCCAGCTCTAAATCGTTCATGGTACGTTCATTTTTGAACAGCTTCCTAATTTGTGGGCCAATAAATATTCCTTCGCGAACTTTCGCATCAGACAGCTTTGGAAATTTATCCTTTAAGTATTTAAAACAGTTGCCTTCCTTTTCTAGTGCTTTTACAAACTGTTCAATCAATCCTAATTTAATGTGTAGAGGGGGTAGAATCACCAAATTAGAATCCACTAACGGTTCAAATTTTATATTAAATTTTCCAGGAACGATGTTGGATCATGGCTGCAATTTTTTTATTTGCCGCGAACATGCTCGAGATTGTTACAATACTTTTTTTAATTTTAAATTTTACGTTAATGATGAATTTTTATATAAAATTGTAGGTTGATAAAAATCGTATCTGCTAGTGTTGTTATTACTACTGGCTTTCTATCATTTATACTGCTTAGTTTGGCTTTTGTGTTAGAACTTCACAGTGACAAAATTTTTACCGGAAAGCTTGAATATTTTCGGCGATTTGAATGATGTAATCGATAACCTTCCCATTTCATAAAAAATAAGGATATCTTCACATAGTTTGGCATTTGAAAGAAAAAAAATAATGCTCTCGCTATTTTAATTTTCTGATGGACGTCATGATGATTAGATAAATATACCTTCGTAACATTGCACCGTTTATCTGCAACCTTTCAAATTCGCCAGGTAACGGCAATTAATTAATTTGTAGAAAAAAAAGAACACTTTTGAACGTATAGCAATCAGTTATTAGCCGATTTAATTACATTAGTGAATCTAGTTTCTATTGCATGAAATGCTTGCACCAGAAAAATCAAATGATTAGAGTTCGCCATTCTTTGTGCTGGTATTAGCACGTTTTAGAGGATCGTAAATTATTTTATGAGCGATTGGAAGCACATAGAAAGATTTTAATGTTAGTATGTACGTAAGCAATTGCATGCTTTAGTTGCAAAACTTCACAATAAACGCATGTTATTGCGATATTGTTGTTTTTGGATTGATAAAGTTTAAAGTTAAGCCCAGTTTGCTTGGGTTTAATCAATATCTGCAGTCACCTTTGCAGAATTTGCAGAATTTGAAATGTTTTCTTTTTTTTTATCAGAAACTTGCAGTTATTTTTTTCCATTTGTTTGTATAATATCAGTACTTAAGTAATAAGTCTTTCCAGCGTTACCAAATAGTAGAGATTTTATTACATAAGATATTGAATAAAAACAAAATAAACTAGGGACTCCCTAGTAAAATTCGTCTCGAAAATAAAAATTGAAACAACGGATTAGATGATTTAATAGCTATAATTAGAATAATAATAATAAATTGCAAAAAAAAATTGTCACACATCAAAGCTAACAAACAACTCTTGCGTATTAGTGAAATAGATACCAATTAAAACAACAGAGAGAACCAATTCATTTTACCCGCGCCGAACATTTGCAAAAGAGCCTATAATAATCAATTTAATGCACAAATTTCCTACAGCAAACACAATTTAAGAAAAAAAAAAGATTTCATTAAATAAAACAAACAATGACTTGGCAATATTTTGTCACCTTGTCGATTAGCAAAAAATCTGCAGTAATCATTCATCAACTCTCTACTCAAACAAGTTTCAAAATTATTATTCTATTTTAGGCAAAATTTGCTGTAGATAATTGGAGGAATAAATCTAATTACCTCGGCCATTTTAAAATGAAAACGAAGAAGGAATTTTGCAAGATGTTCTTCGGTTAGTTTGGTTTATTCCATATTATTTATAAATCTATTGTGCGATTGATTACGAAACCTTCGAGACCAATTTGTTTGTAAATATTAAAAGGAATGTTATAAAACAACCATGACCACGAACAGAAAGAATTATTGATAAATGTACATTGTATAACATGCTAAACATGTATTGTACGCTTAGGAAAGAAATTAAAAAGAAGTGTGTGAAGTTGTTATTGATTATAAGCATTATTAAAAGGTAAATATTCACATGTGACTATTTTTAATGTTACGAGTAGAAAGCTAAAAGGTAATTACGAATAACAGAAAGAGAAAGTGTAAAACTTGTCAAATATGTACTAAATTCCTCGATACGATAAGTTTTCATCGTAATTGCTTTCTGGTATGAGGGCAATCTCAAAAATTTGTTACCGTGCGTCAAATGTTTGCGAAATTTTGCATTTTTTTTGTTATTTTCTAGCAAAAAGCATGTCAAGAATTCATGTTTCTTTTGTTTTCTAAAATTACTTTTTTAAAATTTTAGATATGCGTGTTAATAGTAGTAATTTCGGAAAGGTATGCGTGTGAAGACGTCATATTTACAAGGTGTTCTAAGATATTTTGGAATTCTCCCGAAAAGTTTTTGGCTTGATTCTATTAAGTATATCTGTATTTGTTTTGTTTGGTGTTTCAGTGTGAATTGACGTTATCGTGGTAAATTTTCCAAGGTTCTTGTACCAAGTAATCTGGATCTGCGTGGGGCCTCTTTTAGCTTAATGAATTTTCAGATTTGCTGGCTGGATGGGGGCCAATTATTCATTAATTAATGCGCACTTGACACCTGAAGATTAAGGTGTGCCTAAACGTCGACAATCCATAATTCGTTTAAATTTCTAAAAGCCTCTATATCTAAATAAAAATAATGATCTGATACTAATTCGTTACATCTTCCTTTGATTTGAATTTGGTCTGAAATTTCTATTCTGCGAGCATAGAATCGCAGCGTAGAATTATCTTGCATTGTATTTCCGTTAAAAACACTAGCATTATTGAAAAAAGCATAATTTAAATGTTCTCGAACCATTAAGTCCAATTAGCAAAAAAAGACGATTACTTCCCTAAATACGTCGCGAAATTCGGATTTTTCGCTGGCATTGTGATCTCTAAGAGCCAGTAAATCAAATGACATACAGGTATTAATGTTGCCTAACATAATTCATTTATTTTATTTTTTTCTTTTAGAGGAGTCCCTGCTTAAAATTACATTGATTGCATGATATTATAAACACAGTTACTAATGCTAGATTAAACGATAACATTCCCTCTCGTAGCTAAAATTGGACGCGGGAATCGTGCGTCCGAAATACATACAACACTGGCTAGACTGTGATTGGTTGTTTGGCCATAGCCGCGTCCCATATATTAATTTCAACTTCATTGTACGTTCTAAGAGCGAGAATTGATTTTACAATGTCGACCACGGAATAAATAGGAAGCCAAACAACATTTTTGCAATAATTATATAATTGAATTTTAAAGCATATATGCGTTTTTCTCCTTCATCTTTATATGTAATTTCCAGAAATCACCACACCCAGGTTACTACGATACGATACGTAAGGTTACATTAGTTCGTTGCCGTCAGATTACTAAACTCGTTTCTCTATGTTTGACTATTTTTGTATGTAATTGACAACAAGAAAGATCATCGGTGTCACCTTATATAACTTGCAGGCGATAAATTAAAGTATTATCTTCGAGAAATCTAGTTGGTGATCACGTTGTACATGCCGATGTATTGTTTTTAAGAAATTGTTTGTAAATCATCACTTTGTTGCATAAATATCGAAGTGAATGCAGACATTAAACTTCGCGATTTACCTTCCAGGTCTTGCAATAAAATTATTATACCGATTCAAGGATGTATAATTAAATAAATAGATAATGGGCATGTTAACGTTGAGAAGAATACCTTTTTCTACGGTATTCGCCATATATTTTTTCTTGTGATTGATGTCATGGTTTTTTTACATTCTCATTAATTACAGCTTGCATAATATGGTTGTAGTACTCATATATTTATATTATTTCACAGTTAAGGTGAAAGAACCTGCTAGAAAATCAAATACTAGTAAAAATAATTTGTTAACTCTATCGTAGATGTTTACCTTGATCATGTGATCAGCGCGGTGATTGTAAGAGATTGATGGCACACATTTCATTCTGAAGGATGGCTCAATATCAAGCTAGAATAATAACGATGTTGTTCTTAAGTTACGTTGATAGAATTTGCAAAAATGTTATTGGGGGAATGCAATAAAGAGGCGACTGATTTATTTTTCGAGGTTTTCCATTTTTATACATTTTTGCTTGAGCGGTTTTTAGATTCTTCTCTTCAATTCATGTCCAGATTGTTTAATGTTTAATTTTAATATATTTTAATTTTTGTGATATTTTAAATAATTTGAGAGATTTCTACGAAACGCCGAATAGCCGATGTCTTGAGCGTTTTACACGATTCAACTTTTATTCGATTGAGTATTTCTTGAAGCTTTTGGGGATCCAGCGGCATTCTTTAATGTTAACTAGATTCTGTAAGATGACGACCGAAAGCATCAAATTTGATCTCTTTTCGTAGCGGTCCTTTTCTCACAATTGGGGCAGCTGTAATGAGCAACCAATACAATTTTTTTTATTTAAAGGTTTTGTAATAAATAAAAAAAATACATTAATTAAAAAAATATATAAGATAGAAATAAATAGAACGTAAAAATAAAAAATAAAGAAAATGAACAGAATAAATAAACAACATAAATAAAGAAAAATAAAAAAATGTGTTGATGGTACATTACAGCTGGCCTGATGATGAGCGATTAGTTCGAAACCGGTCGCTATCTGATATTAAATAGAGTTTGTGAGAAAAAGAGCTTTTTATTACCTTTTCAATTATGAACTACTCACCCAGAGCTACCATGGATTATTTTTTTTATTAACATTTCCCTTTGCCTAAAGTTGGTCTTTCCTAAGTTAATCCAAAAACTGAAATATACTTGTACATTTCAGTTTTTGTATATTGCGTGTATCGCATTGTCTATTCGGATCTATTTTTTTTTATCTGAAAACTTGTTTTAGATTGCTTTGAAAAGGGATTATCTTCCTCTCATGCACCATAGGTGGACGCTTATGTACTACGAATTTTCAATTTATATGGCGAGGCTTTGGAGAAAGGAGGATCTACATTTTCACTCTGTTTTCCCTACTACAATCTTTTTGGCCTAAATACACTGAAGCATTATTATTATATTAAATAAAATTAAGAATCTAGAAGCTATGTAACTCAGTTGAAATCATATCAAAAGAATTATTTTTAATATGTAGCAAGTTGCCGTTACTGCAAAATTTAAAAATAACGTATGGTTTCTCTTGTGTTAATACTTCACACAATTCACTATTATCTTTACCACGATACTTTTCATTAAAACTAGAAACAAGTTTTTTTTTTTCAGTATTTTATTCTCAGAAAATTAATTTTAATTAGATATTAAAATTTACTTGAAAAGTGAATCAAAGTGTGCAAAGCAACCAAACCGTAAAAAGAAAACAAAGAATATAAGTGGCACCATTTCAAAAGTAAAATGAAAGAAAGCAAAAGAAAGGAATGGAAGATTACGATTGACGACTAATACAATATGAAACCAAGAAGTTAACAGGTAAAAATACTGTCTTTTCTTGTTTGTTTTAATAAATGAGAAAAGAAAATAGAACAAAGAAGTGATATTCAACAAAAGTAAATTTTTAAAAGAAAGAAAATGAATTATTGGTTGCTAACAATTAAAATTATTATTGATAGGCTTGAGAATGTCGATGAATATAATACGACAAATCGTAACAAAAGAAAATAAATCAAGGAAAAGAATCTTTTGTTTTCTTTACCATTTAGATCTAAAAACCCAAAGAATAAAACACCAGAATATTGCAACAATGGTAAATTTTGAAACAAATGGAAAATGTTTAGAACAGATTAGAAAAATCTAGAAGTGAAAGATATATCTATTTTTCTATTGAAAACTTTCGAAAACACATTGATACAAATAAACATTAAATTAATTTAATATAACAACATAAATAAAAATTAAAATTATCAAAAATCTTATAATAGGGATTAGCATTTCAAATTACGTTCATCTAAGCGTACAATACACGTCACTGGAGAACATATTCGTATCTATGTCAATGATTTCTAGCTTCGCCTAAAATAAACCGTTCTTATTTTTAGCATTTCCAAGTCTAGCTAAAAAAAAGGTGGGCAGTGCCGCTGGTTTTGTTTTTAATGGCGTTGTGATTTTTTTTCATATAAAATTAATGCGTATTATTTAAAATTTGATGTTAATCATTTTCTCCGCGAACTAGGCTTCTGCTGCAGATTAAACATGCAGATTATTGAGATGGTATATTGTTTGGAATTTTTTTCTAGTATAAATAAACAATTACGCAAGGAATAGCCGTACCATTTGAGCCTGGCACCTAATAGCTTTTTTTTTAATAAGTTTATCTCTCTCGATCTATGATAATTGTAAAGTAGTTTTGCACATTTACAACCTGTTTAATGCCGTTGGTATTTCCTAATGCCTTCTTTAATGTTTACAGTCCCGCGACTGTTGAATAACGCTGAATTAGATCTGCTCTAGATATTACTTCAGTCGCGGTCTTTTCTAAATGCATTTATTCATTTAACCGGGAATCGGGTTTATTACGGGGATTTCAAGAATTTTCCGCTCATTTCTGCAACGATAACGTACTACTATTTCGATTAATTTACAAAACATTAATTATTTCTAGCAATCATCACTTAGGTATTGGAGAAATGCCTGCGTACTGTTGGTGTGATAATTATTCATTATTGCTGACTCACTGAAATTGTAGATAAAAGTAAAATGTGTTAGTTATCTGCAGGTTACCACGTTTTACTAAATATTATAATTAATTTGTCTTGAAAAGATTTTGTAACGTTTGCATTTACAGCGTGTTCAAATCGAGCGATGAAGCAAGAAACTTAGAAACAATTTACATTTCTACTAATTGGCTTTAGTTTTTGTATCACCATTGTAATTTTTATATCACAATAAACGAGAGATTGCCTGCTTTTTCCGACATGTCACAATAGATTTTCACGCGCAAATGACTTAGCATCTTAAGGTATCTCAACCTGGGGCTCATGAAATAATTTGTTAAAGCCTTACATAAGGAAGGGGAATGCTTTAAATATATTTGTAAGCAAAGCAAGTTTAGAAAAATTAGAGGCTGGAATTTTTGACGGTCCTTAAATTCGCAAGTTCATTAACGACTTGAATTTCCCAAAAGCCATGACTGGTGTTGAAGCTTCTGCTTGGTGCCCTTTTGTTATTGTGCTTAAGAACTTCTTGGGTAACAATAAGGCAGAACATTATATAGAACTCGTACAAAATATGCTGATTAATTTTAAGAGAATGGGTGCTAACATGAGACTTTCTGCATAACCACTTAGACAGATTTCTGGAAAATCTCGGTGAATTTAGTGAAGAACAAGGCGAGCGATTCCATCAAGACATAAAGTCAATGGAGCAAAGGTGGGATACACATGATGGCAGACCATTGTTGGAACTTGCAACGTGATTGTTTTCAAGTCCAATACAATAGAAAATCATACAGAAGGCGCTTCACCTAGCGTTTGTAGTGATATGTTCTTTGTTCTTACTAGAAACATTTATATTCATTTTATTTTGTAAAATTATAATTTGAGGTATTGTCTGCCAATAAATTTTTAATTTAATTCTTTTTTGTTCTTTATTTCATACCTTGAAACTGCTCTAATAATGGAAAAAAAAAATAAAATCACCGTTGGGCAGTGTTATTTTAGTTAGACGAACGCAAAAACGAAAAAATTATACTCACAATCATCAGACAATCGCAAGCAGAGTAATTAAGTGTTTTTTATTTCTTGGGAGATTAATATATTTACAATATAATTTCACGTGTTAATGTTAAACAAAACAAGTGCTCATTATTGTTCCGAGAAATTAATCTGTTTGCAGGTATTAAAACAAATAATTTTATAAGAATCAGCGTAATTAATCGTCGTGTTTGAGAGCGGAGATGATAAAGACGAACTTGGTGAATGCGTAATAAATTGGGTCATCATGAATTTCGTTTTCGAAAAGATTAATTCTCATTTATTTTAAAGCTTGCACTATTGTATTTTATAAACCTTTTCACTTGCTCCGGGGTTTAACACATAATAATAAAGCGGCAAACGGGTCCCATTTCGATAGATGGCTTCGTCGATTTTAGAATATTTTTTCTCTTATCCAAAAGAATATGTAATTTCTCTTGGAAGCTGTGTTGTTCTGCCTTGAAAAGTATTGTCGATAACTATTACTGGGTTTCCTGGTAAGCTTGTTAGTAATCGATTAGTCCTTGTACTCTCCCGCACAAACTTTATTGTGAGCATTTGCAGTATTTTTTTTTTACAGAAGTTCATTAGATAGAAATGAAGGCAAAATATAAAAATAAAACATCGAATAACGAAATAAAACGAAGAGCTGAAACTGATAGGTGATATAATGATCTGTTGATCAGAGGAAATCCTCTGAAAAGCGTGACAACAACGCTGGTTCTAGCAAAAGAAGGGTATACTCCATGAGACCCAATACTTCGAAGCCGAGTCATTATTCACACACAAGCTCAATGGCAAAAATCATTAAAGCAGTTAAAATCAAATTTGACAACTTGTGCATAAAGCTGGAGCAGTAGCGTCCAATTGTTAATTCAGTTTGGTAGTTTTACTGCTTGAATGCTTAATTTGCATGGATCGCATAATTCTTTTACCTGTATCAACTTTATTTTTCGTAGAATCTTCTTACCATTATTCTCAATATATCTCAATTGAGATGGAAAAACCTTAAGCAGATTCGAATAGGTGGATACGGTAAAGAATATCAAGAAGCGTGGCACATCACAATCAGCAACAAGGGATGACAGGCAGTATCGAAAGATCTGCATCTTTTCATCAACTTTTAAAAAGGAAAAATTGAAGCCTGACAAAATGATTTCGAGGAAGCTCCAATTCTGCGAGAAAATAATAATCTGTAATGGCAATCAAAATTTTGTAAGTGATATTATTTTCTCCGACGACGTCACGTATTGCTTCAATGGAGATGCGAATCGCTATAACTGCAGATACTGAGCATCGGAAAATACGTACGGGGTTGTAACATTATTCCCATTTTTCGCAGAAGGTTAACATTTGAGTTGGAATTACAGAGATGAGCGTTATCGGTTCTTTTTTATTGGAGGGAACTTAAATGTAAACAGATACCTGCAATTATTGCAAAATTAAATTATTCCTGCTCTGATAATAACATCTGGTTCCAACGGGACGGTGTTCCATTACACAATGGAGCCAACGTGCGCGAATGTATTTCCAAGGTGAATTGGAAGACCCAGACTCAGACCGATCTCCAGATTTAAACTCGTTAGTATTCTTTTTGTGGTGGCATATTGAGTTCAAGGTATATAAAGATAAATCCCACAACATACTTATAAGATTTGCAAGACCGAATCACTAGTGTAAAAGAAGAAATTTCCTTATGAGGAAATTTCTTCTTTCTTCATTTTTCTTTTTTTTTCATTTTCATCTTTCTTCATTCAACTGTTTGTTCACTATGGTGAACAAACAGTTGAACAAAAAAAAAAGATCGATACTTTTAACTCACCTTGTATAGCTAATTACATGCATTTTGCCCTGACTATCTCCATTATGAAATTACAATGCATTATGTTATAGGAAGCAAGCAAGGAAACTCGTAGAAGAATTATAATGTTGAACGTGTAATTTCAATAACAAAGGACGATGGCAATCCATCTTTAGACGTATGCGGTTAATGCAGCTGTTAAAGGAATACAAGGATGTACATGAGTACTGTTAATCGCACTATTGTATTGTAGTGGGGCACTATTACCTTGGTTTTTTTTTTCCTTGTTGGTTGAAGATTAAGTCGAACTTTTCGAGAACTAATGATGATTGTATAATAATTCGCGTGATAATTATGAAATTGTCATCTACGAGACAATACTGATCGCATAATGCAAATTATGGCGAACACAACGTATTTATTATCGTATTTTCTTGGCTATTCATTAATGTATCTCGTGCTGTTCCCAAATAACTAACCCATTAGATTGTATAACGTGCGGTTTTAATCGGGTTAAAAAAACAACGATTTCATTAATATTACCGCAAATTATATTATATAATTAGCACAAATGAACGTAATTACGTAATTATCCAAGCTGTAAATTTAACACAAAATTGTACATCCCCTTCTCCGAAATTTAACTTGAATTTTGGCGTTGTATTTTAAAAGAACATACAGGGATAAAATGCGTAGCAACGTAGAAAACCTTAAAATATGTTTCAAACACATGCTTCTGAATGGATCGTTAAACTTTATTGGCTATAAATTCAATCAATAGAGTTAAAGGCAACAGGTTGTGCCGATAAACAATAAATTCTGCTTTTCAAGATAACATTTATGTATATAAAACTATTGTTTATTGGGTGATTACTTTAATGAACGTGGGGTTCATGCGGTAGTAGTTTGGACGATGTTATGTTATAATAAATTAATATGAAAGCCACAGCAAAGATAAAAAGTCAATATTATGAAGATAACTTAAAAAAAATGCTGGGAAAAATTAAATCAGTGTAGATTTTATGTGACTGGCGTGGTACTGAACTACAGTGCAGTGCTGCTAGTTTTAATTCTTGTGATCTAGATATAATCTGCTTTTATTATTATTTTTTTTTTTGAGATTGACATTAGTACTAAAGCAGCACAAAAATCGGCTGAGTAGTTTGTTTATAAAGATACCATTCTGTGAAAAAAGCATTTAGCATTAGCATTTTTTTAAACATTACCCTGGCAAAATCCGAAAGAAATGGTAGAACTTTTAAACAATCGTTACGATCTCGCTAACACGCAATCTAATTTTTGGGGCTACTAACAATGATATGGGAAGATTTTTTGGGTGCAACGTGCCAACCATTGCATTAACAACGCTACTTCCTGTGAAGTCTGCCATTTTATTTGCGCTTATCCAGAAACATTTGTTTCGTTGGAGGATGGGGAATATCGCATTTAGCATATTTCCCACCAAACCGACGGACGAGTGATTCCCGTGATTTATGTAATTGGGTATTGGCATTAAGAAAAGCTCCGCAAAACTCATTTACAAATACTTCATGGGAAATTCCTCTTTGGTATTCAATATGCCTCGTGAAGTTCAAGATTATATTTGCTCCCGAAACCTACTTTCCGACAACAAACGGTGCAAACCACTTCTTTTTTGTTAACAGCCGTGAAGATGTTATGTTCTGGGACAATGGTTGGGCATTATTGGAAAATAAAAAATTAAAGACTGCTATAATAAAACGAAAGAATGCGAAACCGCAAAATTTGTAAAATTGTAATTTTAGAAAATGAAAAACGAAAAATTAAAAATGCGATGCGAGCCTTCCACTGAACACAACGCCAATGATGAACTGCCCTCAACGAAGCATTCTTGGAGAAGACTATCTACAACTAGTTTGCAAAATTTCGTCGTGGTCGTGCTTCCGTCAATGATAAATTTCGTGAAAGTCAATCAATATCGGTTGTTGCTCCAAAAACCGATGTTGGACACAACATGATCGAAAAAAATCGGCATGTGACTTACCGTGAGATAGAGGCAGCATTAGGTCATGAAGGCATGAATATGTAGGTGTGAAAAAGATCTGCTTCCGATGGATCTCGCATAATTTGACCAAAGTACAAGAAAAACCTTGCATTAGTCGGTGTAGGGAAAGCTGATTTTGGGGGCGCCATGGTATGTGAGGAATTTTTAGTTACGAGATCTTCCACTGCAAGAATACTTTAATAGTATTTTGTCAGAAGTCATCGATGAAATCAGGAAAAACAGTTGACAACGTCGCATCATTTTTTACCGTGATAATGCCACGTGAAACAATTGATTATTTGATGAAGAAAAAATTGAATTAGTGTTTTCTTGTTGAATGTGAAGCAAAAATGCGTGGGCAGTCACTTTAAGAAGCTGTTGAAGCCATGTTTTGGAGATACCACCTTCAGAGTAGGACGAATGTTTTGAGAATTTATTTTGAGCGCATGCAAAAGTATATAAAACTTAATGGAGAGTGTTTTGAAAAACAACAAAAGCAATTTGTATCAACACTTTCCTTCCATATTTATATTCCTTACATCTATATTTTCACATACTTCAACTCAAATGCAAATCCTTGATGATTATATTGGAAGTTATTGACAAGAAGACCTTATTTACACGAACTGGGAGCTGCCAGCTACCTTATGTTCCGAATTTGGGTTCATTGATGATCATTATTTATATAAATAGCTTACTATACGCTCTTGATGACGTCTACGATTCTTTTAGTACTTCCTCTATATAGATTAAAATAATCGAAATTACCATTGACAATTGATGAAGGCAACAGTAATAAAATTAAAGCCATTGTCATTGGATTTACATTATAAACCATCTGCATCTGATTATTTATGTTGCCATTGTTCTAGGGTGTTTTTGCATTGTTCCTAAAATGAGCTTCTGTTGAGTAATGAAGAAATTATTTCATAACGTACGATTTTCGTTGTGAGATAATGATGAGTAGAAACATTTTATAAAATTTCCAACCATAACATTTACGGCGATTATTATTAACAAAGGTATTTCTTATTTTCAGATTAATCGGCGACATGGCACAACTCAGCGAGTTAACAAACAGGCACGAGAAGCAACCCAAAGGCGCCAACACCACCACAGAAGCGAAAAATGAGAAAAACAAGAAGGACGAGAAATGCGAAAAATCTAAACCGTGGAAAGATTTAGGATGGCACGAAAAATACGGTGTGATCAAAGCTAACATAACCGTAGAGCCCATGATAGCGTGCTACATAATGCCTTGCGTTCTAGCTAGCTTGGCGACGCAAAATCTAAGTATTGAGAAGGCTTGTCGCGTCAACCTAGCTTATCCCGATGAAATTTGCGACGCGTTGAGTAGAAGAGACACGGCGAATTATACCAAAGAAGAAGCGGAAGTGCAACAGTTGGTCGCTTCGATGACCGTGTGGAAGACTATATTGCAAAGTGCCTTGCCAGCTTTCCTTATACTTTTTATAGGATCATGGAGTGATCGTTGGGGCGTTAGAAAACCTTGCATGCTCTTACCTATTGTTGGGGAATTCTTCACGGTCATAGGATTGATGCTCTGTACATATTTCTTTAAAGAACTACCCATGGAAGTGAATGCCTTCATCGAAGGATTATTCCCAGCACTTACAGGGGGTTGGTTCACTATGTTCATGGGAGTATTCAGCTATATAGCCGATGTAACCACTTTGGATAACAGAACATTGAGGATCGGTGTTGTTAACGTGTTTTGTTCTTTGGGAATCCCGGTTGGGTTGGCGTTAAGCGGGATCTTGTTCAAGAAGATTGGGTTTTACGGGATCTTCTCGATATCAGCAGTCATGTACATTATGGCGTTTTATTACGGGTACTATAACATTCAGGAAAGGAAGAAGGTTGAGGTGCCTCAGTTGCAGAGCGGATGTTGCGCTTTCGTGAGAGACTTTTTCGATTATAAACATGTGATTGAAACGTTCAAGGTGGCGTTCAAGAAAGGCGAAGGCAACAGGAAGAAGAAGGTGTTGCTATTAATGCTGGTCGTTATGGTTGTTATTGGGCCAATGCACGGTAAGTGAAAATTTGTTTTCTTGCAAGCTTTAAATGTATTCGAAGTTTATTCGTAGAGTCTATAGCGTGTCTACCTAGTGCGTTGGTTTAAGATAATTCCTTTCTTAAGCGATTGAGAGAAGAATGCTTCAAATAAAAAAAATATTTGGAGACAAGTATTGCATAACATCAAATTATGGGGTATATGATTCCCGAAATAGACGAATTTGGGTGTTTTAAATAGAACATCTTGTATATTATCACGTTTTTGGATGTCTGTAATCTAATGTATATGTAATTATCTTAGTTTCTGCGACAATTGACATAAGAACCACCGAGAATTCGGCCGTTGAAGAAATAGCAGCATTTCGCAAAAATCTCAAATTGTCTCATTTATCTCAAATAGATAAATAGATGGATATATGGAAATATTGAAGAAAGTTCAGATGAATTACAGAGAAGCATCCAAAAGCGAAATAATATATGGGGTGTTCCATTAAAGGATCCAAACTTGTATTGCGAAACAGAACAGCCTGTATAATTGAAGATAATTGTGTGCAATTTGTCTCCAAATACTTTTTTTTTGGAAACTTCTCTCTAAATTGCTCAAGAAAGGGTGGACAGGCTGTATGAATTTATTCACAGAATTTATAAGAATAAATTCAGATAATTTCCAGAAAACTGGATTATGTAAACAAAGTGAGACTAAATAATACTTAGAAGACAAAAAAGAACTTATTTACCGAAAGCAAAATTGTTTTTATAGAGATCCCGCATTTCAAACTTTTATTCTTGGAACTAGCAATTTTAAACCAGTAAATATTATTTGATTATATATTCTTGCTGATCTATAATTAATAATCTTTGGTGACTACTTGAATAATACCTTTTGAATAAAGCACGCGATGCCATGCAAAATTATGGGTGCAAACTCCTTCATTACGTTTCACTTCCAATTATTTGCCTTCGTTATGGTAATTAAATAAAAACTTAAAAAAAACAAAACCACGAGTTACAGCAAATTAAATAAAAAAATTGTAAAAGGAATAACTTAAAAAAAATATCAATCTTTCAGTGTAACCACCCAAAAGCATAGCTTCTATCTAAATTTATCCTATCTATTATTATTCTTATTATTCTATTGCTCACGTAAGCTTAATCCCTATTCTCGCGAATCACTCCACGTGAACTTAATTCTAGTTTTTACGTTGCATTCGCGCGCCTTAATGGGAAAGGACGCTTACTAGATCCATCGTAATATCGCATCGATTCCATAAAACCCGCATAAATCAGGACGAAATTGGAGGAACAGTAGAACGCGCTTATCAATGTTGCCCCGAATAAAAGATGAAAAAAACCTACAAAGCAAAACGGCCACGATGAGAGAAACAAACGAACAAAAATAGAGGGAGCGATCCTTTTGCAGGAAATACGAGCGTTATGCAAATATATCATCGGTTTGACGTATGTGTGCGATCACGTAAAATATGTACTTTTCACATACACCACCCTACAAAAGTATGCAGGTGCTATCACATATTGCGATCTACATGCGTTTTAGTAAAGGTAATATAAATTGTTTGTTTAGAATGGGGGGTTTTCTTGTAAAAAGGACGGCAACCTAGAAACACGGAACAGATATTTTGAACGTCGAGTTGGGATTACTGCCATAAGAAAAACATTAACAATTTACATGGATTTTGTAATTTTATTATTATTATTTATCAAACTTATATTTTTATATAAACAATATTAAATAATCCATGGGGACGCTATGTGAGATAATGGTGAAGTTGGAGAAAAGATTCAATAGTTTTTCTCACAAATTCTTTATTCCAACCGCTCTAATTTGGAATAATCGAATTTGTGAGAAAAATTTTGCACCTCTTCTTCAACTTTCCCAACATAAACGATATTGTTGTAGTAACTATGTGATCACTATTAAGCCGTTCAATCCTTCGGATTATGGCTAAAACTCAGAGGGTTTTTAAAATCCGTATAATGAGGTGGATTTATCCTCGTTCTTCTTTTCCTTCTCTTTTCATTTTCCGTACCTCTCTCTATTCCTTTTTGTTCCGGCATTTTGTCTTCTAATCTGTTATTCCCAGTGCTTGTGTATCCTCGCCTGTCTAATTTCTCCAGCTCTTCCTCGGCCTGCCTCAATTATTTGCATTTTAAAAACTATAAATATATCACTATTTTATTTATATAAAAGTTTGAACAAAAATATCTGCTCTGCACAAGCTGTAAGAATTATTTATAAAGATTGATTTGTCCCGGTCGTAAAGGTGTTCATAATTGTAAAAATTGATGATTCGTTTTATTGCCAAAAACTGAGCTTTTGTTGTTCTTAGTCTCTTAGTATGATCTCATTTTAACTTGATTAGGAAGTCATAAAGTCTAAATAATTAATAAAAAAATTAATTAGAAAACAAATGAAAGTAAACGTTATACAGGGTCTGTAAGGAGGAACTGCATCGATCGATATGTGAACGAGTTAAAAAAAATCTGTGTTTTATTTAGAAAAACATTATACAGCCTCTTCGATAATTACGACAAAACTTTCAAATGGAAAAATGTCCAAACTTTTTTTTAATACAATGACTTATTTTTTATCTTGCTTTTTCTTACAAACAAACAAAAAAATGTCATACTTATTACGCATTTAAACGAGATATATTTCAAGATATGTATTTAGAAAAATGTGTATTGTAACACAGTATCCTTCCAAAAGAAAGAGCACCTACCAATGAGAATGTAGCTTAAGTAGTTTATCCAAGTTTGGAGATATTCAAGTTAGTTATGATTATTATTTGGAACAATTTTGTACTTTTGTTGTTCAAATAAAACACTTAAGAAGATAGACCAACTACAAGATGTAAAGAAGAATCTGAGATATTGAACAAAGTAATATCATCAATTGGAGAGAAAAAACGCAAGATAAAAAAGTATGAAAACAAGCAGTGAACCACGCAATGAGTTAATTAGGTCTGAGAACCAAACTTATACATATATATCATTTACATGGTACAAGCAAACGCTGAAGTATCGCCACAATCCGTACCCTACAAGTTACTTAATTTGGAACAATTGTTTCCGTAATTCGTGGTTCATTGTCAATCGTGCTTACATGTGAACGTGGTCCTTTTTCTCTGCTTAATAAATTTGCATTTTTTCGTAAGCGTCTAATTCTCGCGGAGAACCTACGTTCTTAATTAATTTGAGGTAATTCAATATTATACTTCACGATTCGATCTTTCCATAGCGGTGATGCGCTATGTGTTCTTTGAATCTGGCCCCTGTGACCCGTTTCATTTGTACACATTTTAATACATATCGAGGAGCCAACCTATTTACACGTTATAATTTTTTATGTGAATTACGATTGCAACAAAGCCAAAGTTGTGCAAGGAAAACATAAAACGATCACGGTGTCATGAGGCAAAAGAAATAAAAAATGTATTTTTTAAATTTCTGCTGCACCAATTTATACAAAATAGGTGCAATCGTTATGTTTAGGGTATTTTACGCACGATCTCAATTTATCCAATTTTCAGGGTGAATTAAATAAATTAAAAATTAGGGACCGCATTTTCTCATATAATATTGTGCCTTTACAGTTTAACTAATATTATTACATAGCATGTTAAATAACTTCAACTTAACATTCGAATTAATTTGAAAATTAATAACTACCTATTTAAATCTACAAAAAAAATTGAAAATATCGCGGAATTAGAAGATTTAATTTTTTTTTATAAGTCAATTGTCCGTACTTAGAAATTTAAACATTTAAACTTAACTCAGTTTAAGGATTTAAGAAAGTTACGAGAGACAGCAAGCTGGTTGTTTTGCAGGGTTCAGAAATATTAAAGCTGACGGCACATTCTACATCAAACAACATATCTTTCAAGCCAATAGTTTTCCTTCAGCTCGTAGTATTTTCCACAACAATTTTTATTTTAGGGAAAGCATAAAAAATTAGGTACTTGTAAATATCTTTTGGAATAGAGATAGAAGGTGGTGTGTCTGTACGACAAAAATCACATTAACATTTGGATTAATCAGTTATTTTACTTGTTGTCTATGCATTTATCTTTGTAGTTTTTCATAAAATCTTCCCAAAAAATTGCTCTTTACTGAAAAATAGCTGCTGATCCTTGCTGGAGATGTTCATTACGAATCTACTTTATCTTTCTAAATGATTGGTTACAAAAATCCATTAATACCCATCAAATATATGCAGTTAATGGTACTATACTTTTGTCATCTATTGTACATACATAGAGAACGAGATCGGAATTTTTGCGATTCTCATGAAACTCCCATTGCAATAATTACCGGATATTAAAAAGTCGCTAGCATACACGGGCACACGATTCCCTCTTTACGTAACGCGACCAATCATTGTTGCACGTTACATCTGAAAACATATGATATGTAACCTATTAGGTACATACAAATCTACATAGAAACGTATGAATGTACATTAGTATGTACGATATGTATATGAATGGCGTGCCACCGTTCGTCCTAGCTGTCGCTTTTCTCCGAGCGTTTGTTTGGAGTATTGTTGTCATCGTTTCAGTTTGTCATTTTGGAATTTAATTTTATCGTTCACATGGTTTGTTTTCTGCATCCTCGACCGATTCTGTTTGTCATCCTGATGTGTATTAGATGACGGAATGGATTCATTCTGTTTGATTTATGGACGGACGAACAAAAACTGAACCGAACTGAATGTATACGCGATGAAATAGGATTGTTGTAACTAGTATTTTGCTTGTTGTAACCTATTTTAAATGTAGAAAAGAATATTTTCCGTTTTTTGAGCTTCGAATTTGATCTCATCAAGATGATAAGCTTGGAATCTGGAAAATACTTATTCTTTTTAAAGCCAGAATGGTTGGCTTAAGAGTCATAAGTAGATCAAAAAAGTTTGATGGATTGTGAATTATTGTATACGAAAGATGAAATTAGAAACTGCGTTTAACCCTATACGGCGAGGGGGTGGCAGAAACAAAGCCATGGAACACTTTACACACACAATTTATAGGCACAAAGGCTCGTGAGGTTATAGAAAGCTTTAAAAAGCTCATATACCCCGGTGGGCCGTCTTCTTCTTTAATCCTTTAACTATCATGGCCGTCAATAGACGATTTGATCGAAAATCTCCGAAACGCCAGCTTTGTTAAATAGCAATGTTATTTTGCCTTACTTAAACCGCCGTAATCGCGTTTTATAAACAAAAGAAATCCGCTTAACCCGGAGCAACCTGCATCGATTTCTCTTGCTCCAAAGGGAGTTACTAAGCCGAAGTAACACCTTTCAATTTCTCACATTTAATAAAGAGTTGTAGTAGAGGAAGTACATCCGATAGACGTGGAAAATGATCAGCAATCTTTTTCAAAGTGATAAGAGTGAAAGTGGTGATAGTGAGGCAAATGAAGAAAATAATGTTGACGAAAATGATGAAGGATCCTAACGACCCAATTCAAAGGCTAAATTATATTTTAAAATATAAACAAAATATGAGGCCAATAGATAAGAAGGAGGTGATAGTTTGCTCATTAGAAGACTTAGATCATAATGTTTGTACTCAATTAAATACGAGGATCATTATAAGGAGGTCAAGGAAGCTTGATGGGCTGTGTATTGTTACATAACAAAGATGAAATTAGCATTCCAATTACTTTTATTCCAATAGTCGATAGAGCAAAGTTCGTGATGTTACTAAAAATAATCATTATGGGCTTTTTTCTTTTAAATTAAGATTCTTTGCGATTGTGTTCAGAAGTTAATTACTCCTTCTTGTACAACAAACAAACCTCTTATCTAATCTTCTCAATCCATAAAAAAACTTACATGACCGCCACTATTACGGAGTAAGGTTCCCCGAACATAAGTAACAGTAATTTTCAATTTCCTACTTTTAACTAATCGCCAGCTAAACGTCCATCAGATATTTTAATTGTTGTATGCGCACCAGTGCGTTTTTCCGCGGTATCGCTGAAAGGAATATTGCTTTGCCCTTGGCGATAATTCCACAACATTTTTCCTATCCCGGTACCGTGCGCTTCTGTCTAATTACGTTTGTATAATGTCGTTTCATGCATGAGATGTAAAATTCATGATTCCATTCGCTAGTCAACAATACATAATGCACGGTATTGAACTTTGGAGTATTTATGTGTATAATAAATATGTGTACATGTGTATATGCAGTTATGTATACGGAATTAATAATTAAACAATTAATTTAGAAATTAGTCTTTTGGAACTGGTTTATACGCGGATGGGTTGAAACGTTTCCAGCAAAATAGATAGATTACTCATGTTTCAGATTGTTTTTAAATAACGAGGAATTTGAGAGCCACAAAATACAGAAACTGTGCATGGTGACTCTCCTTCCCTAAAGAAAGTGATGGCTGTCCAATTTGCAATTATGTCTCTGGAGTAATTCTTTATGAAAAAGTTAAATCATCGTACGGGGTTTCTTTTATTAAAGAGAATTCTCTTTAATAAAAGAAACCCCGTACGATGATTTAACTTTCTTGCTAAACGGTGGTAAAACGGTGCTAGTTCTTTGGACATGAAGAACAATATCGATCCAATGATTGCTTTTTCAAAAAGATGGGCCACCGCCTCAATTTGCTGCTTCTTTCAGAGAATTCCTTAATCGCAAGTTTTTTGGTCGGTAGATGAATGGAGAGACCTTATGGGATCAGTTAGCTTATTTTTATACACATTAAAAATATCGTCTATAAAACTAGAATCCTTAATAGATCTAGGAGCTACGATTTCACAAACTTGCTCTGCAGTGACGCAAGAAATATACATCGAGGGTTTGAATAACGTTGGTATTATTATACGGAGATTGTAGAAGGCCACTTCCAACAACTTCTAAAATAAATAAAGTATTTTTTTCTAGCTGATTATCGTATCTGTAATTTTTTTTAAAGCAGATTTCTCAAGAAACAATTTATAAGTTTCAAAATACAATATATACTTGTATTGTAGATGATGTGAATGTTAAAAGCAGGTGTGAAAATAGATAGCAGAGGGACCTTCACATTGCTTTTGTCGTGAGGGATTCCTCCAATACCATGAGCAGCTGTATTAACAGAATTTTTTTGGGTTACGTTGGGTAAACAGTTTCGAGTTGTAGTTGCTATCAGAATCAATCTATTATGATGTTCAAACTAAGTCCGCAGAGACGAGGTACGTCTTACGAAATTGGCAGAGACTAGACAGACAAAATACGAGTCTGTCTAGTTTCTACTAATTTCGTGAAGCGCACGGAAAGCGGAGAACTTTACTTATGGGACTCTTAGGAAATGATTCGCGAAAGCAGTCAAAACAATTAATAAAGAAAATGATTGATTTGAAATATCAAGTTTTATTACAGAAGATATCGAAATACGGTAAATTATGTTTAAGAACAATGAATTTAAAACAAGCAAGAAATCATGTGCAAAATGAGGCCCTCAAAAACAATAGTATATTAAATTATATCGAATAATTGAAATGAAGAAAAAATGAAGAAAAATATGCGCTATTTACATACAGGGGTGAATAAAATAATAATACATTTTTAAATATAAACACATTCAGCACATTTGGTTGCAATAAATAAATGTAAATGATATGTAATACTGGGCAGGGTCGTCCCGTTAATTTAATATTATATTAAGTGTAAATATATTAGAAAAATCAATAAGTTTTCTTCGTGTGTTTGACGAAAAACATTTCTCTTCAAAGATATTCAAGTTGTTCCGTCTTTTCCAGAACACACTGTATGTTTTGATTGGTAAAAAGATTCTCCATATGATACGCACTTTATGTGTGTACTAGATACTATGCATTTTATGCATACCAAATATTGTAGGTTAACTAGCAATAAAATTAACAACGGTGCTCTAATACCTTTAAACATTCAATGTAATATACATAACATATGCATATACAAATATATATATATATATATATATATATATATATGTATATATATATATATATATGCAAATATGTATTTACAGATGTTTGTTTGTTGATTTGTTATGCATATAATAATAATAATAATAATAATAATAGTTTATTGTCCAACGGCTTCGAGTTACAGGACAACATTATACAAAAAGTACGTATAATACTAAGAATAGTAATTGAAGACAAAATAAAAAATAGTAAAAGGAAAAAAATTAAAACTCATTAATTTTACTAAAAATGCATCATTATAGAGTGCGCTGGTTATGCGGCACATAGAAGTAATGGGAGAAAAGGATAACAGATTTGTTCGAGGGAGGGAGAAAGTAGGAAGAGAACGTGAAGATGTGCGTGGAACTAGAAAATTCAAGGAAGAAAGCAAGTCGGGACAATCAAGGACGCCACGGACCAACTTCCGGGCAAAACGTGCACTCTGTCGCTCCCGACGAGAAGCCGCGGTGTGCATCCCATGTCGATCCAGAAGAATTCCATCAAACTTGAAGGATAAGAATTTGAGAAATCACCGTTGAATCTTCTCAATTTGGAGTTGTATATGGATGTAGTGCAGGTGACCAAACAGGTGAAGCATATTCGAGTTTGCTTATAACGAAGGTATAAAATAAAGTTTTGGAAAGGGATATATTCTCAAAGTATCTGCAAGTGCGCATTACGAAAAATCGAAAATAACTCCAAGATCACAAAATTCATTAACTCTCAGAAGTGCGTGGCTGTTAATGGAGTAAGTGGAAAGAATTGAGTTAAATTTCCTTGTAAATGACATGTAGCAGCACTTGTTCACATTGATCAGCAGCTTTAAAGAGGCAAATCAATCGGTGATCGTATTAAGGTTACGCTGCAGCTCAATAACGTTATTCCAGTCCTTGATAGACATAAATATTTTTAAATCATCTGCATAGGGTAGAACAGGGCAAGATACAGAAGCAAGCTGGCATTATTAAATAACTTTTACAAAATTTGGTGGTGTAAGTAGAAATAAACAAGGGACACACGCTTCACTCCAGAGGTATCCGCCACGGAGACTTAGCCAGACAACAAAAGGCAAAAATATGGGCAACGGTAAGGAACTCGAACAGATAACAAAGGAAATTCAGGATAATACGCCACCCCGAATATACTAAAATAATTCTCCAGAATGCAAAAGAAGAGGAGTGACATAAAAGGAACCAAAGAAAAAAGTCTGCCGTGTAAACGATAATAGTTTTACCAGACAAATAAGAGGAGACAAAGTTATTGTTGAAATACAACAAATACACTAACAGAGAGACTTAATCTTACACTCAAAACGATAAAAATTACAAGAATTAACGCTAAATATCAAACAATTTCAAACTAACCATCCTTAAATCTATACCAAATAAGCATATTTATCTTTACTATATGATATTATGACCGGAAGAGTAAAACTAAATTTACCGCGACTAAATTTAATTAACAACGGTTAGGCATGCTTCCCAGCTCTTACAGCTGATATATGAGGCAGTAATGCTTGTAATAACAGTTTCATTGCGATAGAATAAATTATAACGTCTAATATGGGTACTTACGTAGTAAAATTATTCCCCTTAAGTTAGTTTATTCCTAGAAAGTTTTAGGATGATGTTTTCCGTACAGGGAAATTTTGTCATATTCATTTGTTGCAATTAAGTGCTTAAAATGTAATTAAATTAAGCGGTTTGCAATTCAAAGATGTATTCAACGAGCTACTTTGTGTAGATCCCACGAAGTAGTAATAAAAAAAATGGATATCTTGCGGTTGCTGTAATTGTGTAATTGTATTTTTTTTAGTGCCACGAGGTAGTATTATCTAATTTTCTTATTTCGCGAATTGCTTATTAGATATTCTAATTTTAATGGTCTAAATTCAACATCCTGTAGATAAGATCCTGTACGTATACATGACAGACACCCTCGGGAAAATCCGAATATTTGCATTAATAATGTTGAAGTTAACGAGATTTTAGCGCATAATACGGGGATACCCTTTAAGTTTTTACAAAATCAATGAAAGAAAAAAAAATGTTTTGGTTTAGATGGTTTCACATTATCAAAAGCTGAATGTAGCGATTCGTGGCATTGTTGTTGTGTTAGGTCGTTGCTAAAATTGTAAAAAGTTGTCTACTACTATTAAATTATTCGGCCGATTTCTGTGCAGGGGCGAGGACGTTATTATTTTTGGCTTTAGAGTACCTGCTGTTGATGTTAAGGCAACCAGGCAGTGATGAATATAGGAAAAAACCGCAGATAACAAAATTCCGGGAATTGGCAAGAAATTTCGAGAAATGACCTTGTTTGAGGAAGCTGTTCAAACTGTTCAGGGAGCTGTTCAGGGAATTGTTCAATCTATTCAGGAAGCTGTTGAGGGAGCAGTATTTAGATATCCTTTAATGCACAGTTCATTCAGTATACGTAAATCTGGGTTTGTGTTGAACGCTGACGTAATTTTCTGATTTAGCTCCTTTCCAAGTCCCCGGAGAATAATTTTTAACTGATTTATTGTGTTTTTTAAAAGTACTTAAGTGCTTTTACAAATTCCATGTTTTTTTTCCCAAATATTTTATCGTTGTTATTGTATGTATAAAAAGAACTGAACCTGCATAAATACGAAAATTGATAAAAAGGTTGACCAAAAAATACGATGGGAAAAAAACTAAATGCAGATACTATAATGTAATTTATGCATGTATGTGACAAAAATTCGAATCTACGAATAATTTGAGAGACAAGCAGAAATATACAGTGTCTGCGGAGAAGTATGCACCATTTGGGAACTTTCTTATTTCTTTAGTTTATAGTTTGTCTGTGCATGATTACAAACCAAAAAATGATCCAAAATATTTGTCCCATCGTATTCGTATCAAATATTTTTCAGTTTCTAATGATGCACAGACAAACTATAAACTAAAAAAATAAAAAAGTTTCCATATGGTGCCGATTTTTCCGCGGGCACTGTATAAAACAGCGAAACTACGTATCTGTACAAATAGAATTTGATATGCCACCTTCTACTATCTACGCGAGATTAAATCTGTGCGCTCTTATTTCCTACTGATAAGCACGAAAGAACGACTATGCTAGCAATGACAATATTTCCGTACAAATAATAAACGATGGGGATGGGTTGTTGCTTACTATACAGAATGTTTTTTTTTTCAAATGATGCCACAAATTTCTGAGGATGTCACTGAATTCAACCGTAGCGTTTTTTTTTTTGTTTCTGGCTCACAAAACAATGCTATTTACCTGCATTTTATCTTGTCGAAGATTAAGAAAAAGTTTTTCTTAATTTATGAAATTTGTGAATAGAAGGCTTTATGGCCCTACCATTTAAAAAATTTTTGGCATAATTTATAATACACCCTGTATGAAAGCCTAACCGAAATTAACAAGCAGTAAGGCCAAGATACGGGTGGCTCGGCTTTAATCTATAGTCCCTCGAACCAACTCTTCGCGGAGGTCTGAAATGAGACCCGATTTCGAACTGGCTCCCCCCTAGCCTGTATAAATAAATACAAAGCGTGTTTCGTCGCAACAAATCATGGCAATAGCAACGTTCGCTCCGTACATAAATATGTATACGTGTATTTGCACTTATCGGTACGTTTAAAGAAAATTAAAAGAATAATTTGTGATTTGCAATGGTAGGGGCATGTCTCTTAATAAAGGGCAGCCACTGATGAATTTTACGAATTACCAAAATAAACCCGTAAGTATTGCGGGAAACCTAGATGTAAAACATTGTAATTATAACTTAATCACATTAATTCAATAAAAATTAGAATCTAAATATAACCTTATTGAAATTGTACAATATTTGTCCTTGTTACATCTGCTAATTTTGTATTTTTACATCTTTTACAGGGGAAATGGTCGTCATGTACTTATTCACGCGATACAGATTCAACTGGGATGAACTGGATTTCAGCATCTTCTCTACTTACAACATGGTAACTAGCTTAATAGGTAAACAACATTCCGCAGTTCGAGAAATGAGCGTGGAAAAATAACAATCTGCGTTCGTTGTTCTAGGTACCGGGATATCGGTAGGACTCTTCAGTCACTTACTGAAGATAGATGATGCCGTAGTTGGCGTCGTTTCAAGCATGAGTAAGGTCTTGTCGAGTTTCGTTTATACATTCGCCAAGACGCCACTTGTATTTTATTTGGGTACGTATTGTTGCTGTTTAAATAAAGTAAATAAATAAAATAATATAGAATATAATAAATAGCAAAATTCATACCACATCAATTGCGCTTGCACCAATGTAAGTACAGTGCTTTTTCCGATCCCAGATCAAAAAGCTATTTGGAAAACTTTCAAAAATTTTATGACTCATGGATGCGTAAGTTTAGAACACAGTAAGAAGAAGAAACAAGGAAACTGAGTTTTGACTGAAGTGCTCAAAGAAAACGTGAGCTTGGCAATTGACTTCTTCAATTGGCCTTCAGAAGTGATTGCTATTAAGCTGTGGAAGAAGAACAATTTAGCAGCTACAAACTACACAACTTTCAGTCAATTTTTAGAGAATGATCATTTTCCTCCGAATTGTATTCTACGAATACTGGATAAACAGAACTGATGAAAGTGTCCCAAATCAAGTGAGAAAACATGTATGTTCAATGGAAATGTTAATAGTCGAAATGCTAGAATATGGTTGGGAGTAAATCCTTATTTTTTCCAAGAAACACATGCAGTGTCCCTAGAAAGTGTGGGCAGGAGCAGTTGAAAATCTTATTATTAGGTCATTTTTTTATAGAAGGGTCATTAAATGGTCAAAAATACCTCCAGCTATTAACTGACACAATTCTTCCAGCTACATAAAGAATTCCAACAAATGGCAAAATAATTTTGCAGCATGATGGAGCTTCTGCTTATAGCACGTGAAAAATTGTAGAATTTTTAAACGCTTACTTTCCTCATGAATGGATTGCGCGATTTTGACCTCCAAAGTGGCCAGATATAAGCCCAGATTTGACCCCTTGGACTTTTCTAATTAGGTTTGTTTATCGAGTTTTAGAGGAACTGAAAATTGAAATGCTTCAAGCTTCTATTGGAAGGTAGCTGCAAAATATAAAAAGATATTTTGCAGATAGACTGGGCCATTGTTTAGTAGCTTCCGGCATGTCCAGTAGTGGCAATAAAAACCTCTCTGATCTTTCACATTGGCAGTGCCCATTGACAAAGTCTACTAATTTAAGAAAGAAACAAAGATGAACTAAATTTATCTATTATCTTTTTCATTTAAAAGATTTGGAACTCTTAAAACTTGTTAAATCTTGTAGAACCTGGTGCAAACTACAGGTGTGTGTCAAAAATAAATGGTAAATTGCATTTGGTAAATGCAATTTACCGGTACATGCTGAAATAAATTATTTTGACGAGTAAAGTTTCCCAACGTCAATAATATTTTACAATTCTATCACCTAAATATGAAAGAATGCACTTGAGGATGTGGAAAGCAAAATCAGATTATAAAACAATCGCAATGCGTCATGAAACATATTCTAAGAAGGTTATCAGATGCTCCTCCGAACCAACTATGAATTACCATTAATTTCATTGTCACACATCGAAGTTAGATTTACGAGAATACTCCAGCTAACCGTTTAATTTAAGTTCCTTCGACGCGGAATTTGCGCATCCAAGCCGGTTGCATATGTGAGTTCTGAACCGGATCTGGGCGTACAAGCGGTCTGCGGATAGTGACAATAGTTTGTTATTGTTCTGGTAGCATTAACTGCGCAACTTCTGACAAACTCTCGGCATGTTCACATAGCATATCTAATAGCATCGGTGGAATAGTCGATGGGCCTCCTTTTATTTTGTTTACGTCCCTGTTGTCACCGTTATACTAACTTCGCTCATGTGTATGTATGGGAAGGTTTGCCGAATCGATGAGAAATTCCCGCAATTCGATTTGGAGAGCTCTCATGGTTTGATAGTATTAGTCGAACTAAGTTGAAGCAAAGCCTTCGTAATTGAATTATTTACGAGGATGGATTCGGGGCTGCTCTAAAGTTCATCTTAATCAAAGTATTGATGAAACGTATATTCAGTACTTGTTATTTAATGAAAATGCTTTATTTGGCCGCCATTAATAAGATCAAGTTTGTAAGAAAACGAGAGAGGAACCACAATAGATCTGAAACGATCGCAGCGGGATAGGTCAAGAACCACCTTGGGTAGTAATTTAATCTAGTCTAAGGTTTTTTCCACAATCTCAGCGTGGTTTAGTGCTTTTAAAAGAAATGTTACCAACATTTTGATATGATTTCCAATTTAATTTATTAACATAATACACCTTCAAACGGTCAATCACATTTAAAATTTCTTACCCGGGCTCCAAAATTATTTTTACCAGGTTTTTGAAGAGACATAACTTTGTAGATGATTTTGAAAAAAAAATATGACGTTTAATATCTGAACTGTAAACCTGTAAACGCAATAATTTGAATCTTCATTATTTCTTTCAGGATCAATTGTGGAGATATTCAATGGAACATCATTTATAGCAATGAGATCAATTGCCTCTAAATTGGTACCGACGGAGGAATTAGGTAAAATCAGTTTTAAGTTTTTGGAACATTGCATCATGTAACAGCATTATTTCTTTGCAAAATAGGTAAAGTCAATTCCTTATTCGGTGTATGTGAAGCTTTAATGCCGTTGGTCTACGGTCCCATGTATAGCGCTACCTATGCGGCAACTATGGAAACCATGCCTGGAGCTTTCTTATTATTAGGCGGTGGTCTTACAGTTCCAGCCGTAATTATATTCGGGTATGTAATTCTCATGTTATATTTAAGATTTACTAGATTTTTTTAATTTAATTAGATGGATGTACGTCCAACATAAGAAAGATGCCAAAGAGGAGAAGTCGAAAGGTGATCCAGAGAAAGGCCAGAATGATGAGAAGGGCCAAAACGGAGTCGCCGTACAACCTGAACAATCTCAGAAGAACATATTAGGATCTCAGTTTTTAGGCATAGAAAACGCAGCTTTCGAAATGGAGAAATACAAATTATAACGCGCAATTGTGATATTATTCCAATAGATGTAGGATTAAAGTGTAGAAATTACTGTTTCCGTCGAGTGTATCAACATCAAAGAATGTTGGATAATTTATTTTTAATATTGATGCACTCAAACTTATAGTACCTAACGTATTTTATAAATTATTTAAATCAAAATCGGTTGTATCAAATTCCGAACTATCTTCTAATTTAATTATTGATAATTTAAACAAATATGTATGTTAGTAACAATTAGACATTTCAGTATTTCGTGGGAGCTTTTATACGATTCTGTATTCTGATTTCTGTTCAGACATCAGAAAAATTATGATTCAATGGATTTCCTTGTTCCATTTTACTTAAAAGCAAGAAGCAACAAAGATTTAGTTTTTTTAGATCTTTTAGCGTAGGACAATTTATGAGCTCTATTATTTTGAGTTTTTTAATATGATCAAACAAAGAATGATAAATAAAGAATATTTAGATAACGTGTTGTGTTTGGTGTTTATTTGTTATGTACCTCTTCCTCCTCTTCTTCTTTGTTATGTTATCTTCTATGTTCTTTTCCGTTATTTCTTTTTAAGATTAATGACAATTAAATAGAAATGGTTTGTTCTTTTGATCAGAAAAGGATATAGGTAAAAAAATAAATAAATAATTAATTAATTTAATATAAAAAGTAGTACACATAGGCCATATTATATTTCCAGAATTTTCCAATATACACTCTTTCGTATAGCGATCGATGCAGTTCTTCGTGAGACACTCTGTACGTTTTGAAAATTTACATTTTGAAATTTTTGTTTATTCTTAACAAATCTAACAACAAAATTCTTAAAACAATAGAAAGTTTGAGTAGGGTTAAGCTAAACGGAAACAAACCATCTAATTCCTTAACTAAACTTCAACATTAAAGTTAAAGTTCTTTGCAAAAGAATTAAAGTTATACTCATTGATATCTGCTATTTCTTCGTGAATCCGGGCAATAACGTCATCCGTTTCGGCAGGTACGGTAAAATATACCTTTTTCTTTATGTACTTCCATCCAAAAATCTATTGGTGTTAAGTCAAGAGATCAAGGTAGCTACGCTATTGGTTCACTTCGACCAAGCCATTTATAAGGACTCAAAATTTTTGTTCTTAGGATGTTCAGGCTGTAATTTTCACTATTCATTATTTTTGGAAAAAAAATATGAACCGATGATTCTTTTTCTCAAAATACCTATCAAAAAATTTACAGACCAACGTCTTTGCCGATTCCGCCGACGTAAAATATAAGAACTCTCATAGCGCCAACAAGGAAGGTTGTGGTGATTGAAAACTCCTAGTTGGTTGAAGCGAGCTTCCTCGGTAAACAAACCAACAAAACGTCAGGATTGCTTTGAATTTGGCGCAATGCTCATGTGCAGAAACTTACTCTCAATGTGGACGAATACTAACACAGTTAATTAACTGTTCCCCCTGTTACCATGTAGGTTTGCGAGGTCGTTCGGCATTTCCTGTGTCTGTAGCATGCGTTTCTATATTTTGGACTGTTTTGTGATTTGAATGACGGCGCTTTGGAAACCGTTCCCTGTACAAATGCTCCCCAAACCCTTCCATTTTCAATTTAAAAATCTTTTTAAGCCTTTCGTCCTAGGAATACATCGAAGAAACGGAATCTGGATTTGATAGCTGGTTTTCTGTAATGCACGTATCTCGCTTTAGTTATTTTTATATTAAATTTAAATTTAAATTTTAATTTATATTAAATATAAATTAAAAGTGACAGTTAATATTTGATTTATCTAAAATATAGCAATATTAAATTAGACTGGTAGATCAATAAATCTGTAGAAGCGAGAATAACCTTTTAAAACGCATAAAGAGAAAAATTGATAACTCAAATCTGATACGCGTGCCAAGAAGGATCCTAACTATAGCGTTGGTTATGAAGAAAACCAAGGATGCAAATGACTCGAGCAAACCAAAGTACTCCCTGTACAAAGCTGCGATTCTTTCTGACTGTCAGGCAAGCTTCAAGGCACATCAACAGCCTTTCATGTAGTCTCTAAACTAGCATGAGATGGCCTGCCAAACCTAACGGTCCTCTCTAAATATAATAAGGTCACTATTGAAGAAAGACGTATTGTATAGGCTATTAAAACTGATTAAGAGAACAGCATGATGAATTCTTGAGCAATGATGAAGTGATTACTTTAGGACTCCAGTAATAATAATATTTAATACTGGCCATGTTATCAGATTCTATTTTAAATGAAATGATGGGTTCTCCAAAGACCAATGAAAAGCATGAAAACTCAGACCTAATTTAGAACCGGTGATTATGGAATAAGGCAGAGCAATATGTACGCAACTTACAAACCACAAGAACTTATATGGTTGCTGTTATTTGTACATCAAGTTTTAAAGGCATATTCACAGGAAACTAAAACGTTCTTTCTGTTGATTTAACGACGATAGGCTTTGTACACAGATGTCGCTATATGTAATAAAAGAATCGTATATATTTTTTTATTTTAACATTTAAAAATTATTATTTACTCGTTCCCCTTTAATTAAAATTAAGAAAAATAAAAGCATACGCAATATTCTACGATAAAAAAATAAAAGGATTTGTCACGATTATTGTTTTTCCGCATAAAAGCTTCGTGAAGAATACAAAACACAGTCGCGTACGCTAAATCTAACAGGAAACCTATGTTTTCCTAGATTACTCCGAATGAATGTTAAGCATGTATTTTAAGCAATAGTGTCTTAAGAGCGTCTAACTTTCGCCTAATACGTAAGTATATGGGCACATGGAGGAATTTCCTGTAATGCGTAAACCCTTTTGCTGATATGTATTTCAGATTTCGACATGAGTTGGTACAATTTACCTGCCATGACGAATTTGGTATTACACATATATGTTGTTGTATATAATGTTCTTTTTTCATTAATTAGGATAGAGAATAACAATAGTTTTATTTATGATAAAATTTATAGTTTTACATACGTTTATGTTAGAGGTTGCTGGAAATGCAGAAAGCGTTATTGATTAACAACAAGAGAAGATCCTCTTGGAAAAAGTATATTTTAAATCCTTGCTACTTAGCGACACTTACACTACCGGCCATAAGTGTTTACCCACTTTTATAATTGGCGATTCTTCAAATATACTGTGTTATCCCTACACAAGTATTTGTATTATTAAACTGTAAGTACCAGATAGATTATAGTTGATATGTAAGGTTCTGCGTTACGTGATGAGCCGACTGGCATTACGCGGAGGAAAATAGAGCCACTAATACTAGCGAAGCTGTTAGAAAGAATGCCGAAACTGTGTGCGGCAGTAATAAAAGCGAAAGGTGTACATATTGACGAATCCCAAATTTAAGTAAATTTATGATTATCATTGTTAAAAAATTGACAAGCACATTGTTTTTATAACTATTGAAGTACTTTGTATCAGCACAGAATAAAGGTTTATTTTATAATTAGTATTTGACTTGTTTTTGTAATATTTTAAGGGTGGGTAAACACTTATGGCCGGTAGTGTATATTGAAAACGCATCAGAAAATCGTAAAATAGGCAACCCGACACACAAACATAAATTGTAAATATTATTTGGCATCAAACGTTTGAAATACATTTATTTTATTGTGGTATGTAGCTTTAAAAATTAATTATAACATTTGCTCATGTAAAATTAAATAAATCCAAAATGATGTAATTATCATGTGACAATAGTTAAACAAGGAAAGTGGTTAAGAAATTGCATGTTAGGCAGCGACAGACACATACCAAGGTAGATCGGGACGCCTTTTGACATCAATTCATGCGACACCGTTTACTTAAAAACAAATTTTCTCGTTTCTTCGGGAGATGCTTCCCAACCGTTATCGACGCAAGACCTTTGTGTAATTTATAAACCACTTAGCGTCCCTTTAAAATCTCTAAATTCAAGCCGATTGTTATTAGTATTGACTCTTACGATATACCTTTTCTAACCGATTTCCAGCTAATTTATTCAAATCCATTTCGAAATTAATTTCTGACTATGAAGAGTTTCGAATCCACCGTCTTTTCCGGTTACGCAGAAGACTCCAGAGCAGTTCGATATCGTCATTATCCGGCCATTCGCTTTCGATCCCGTTATTATCCTGCCATTCGAGTTAGACACCGATTTTCCCAGATTCGAACCAGATATCCCCACGAAGTTCCAAAGTTCAAGGTTGGTTTCCGGTGGGGAAGAAAAGGGAAAGAAAATAAAAGGAAACATTTTGACATTTTTCTTACCTTTGATATTTCTTGTCCGTGGTTGATTATTTTGTGTATTTATATGTTCGCATTTATTGATATCGTAACCAGATATATGTACTAAACCGTTAATAACGCTAAAGCATAGTTCTTGTAATTTAATTTACGTTTTAGTTTTAAGTTAAGTATATAAACAGAAATTTTACCAAATTCTTAAGAATAAAATAAAATAAAATAAAATAAAAACCAAAGATACATGCTCCTTTAAAAAATCCAAAAATAAGTTTTTTATACACGCGCAGCATAAATTATTGTAACATTTTTAGCACCCTACGTAGCAATATATACATATAGATGTTTAGTGATTATGAAACCCTCTGTATACGAAACGGTAATCCCCAACGAAAACAGACTAACGTTTCAATTTAGAACATTACTCACTTCGCCTCTTGTATGTAATTCGATCACGTTCTTCGGGTACTTTCACATCACAGTATAATAAAAATTGAAACGAAATTCAGGTCTTTACTCGTTCGATGTTTTATTTTCTTTGTTGAGGTAATGTCCGACGCATTTTTAAGTCCACCAATAACACGTTTGATGTGAACGCGTGTCTTTTCTCACCAGGAAATGTTTCTGTTGTAGTTTTATTAGCTTTGCGTAATGTGTGTGATTTCGATTAATGTTTCCTTTAAGATTCTTTAGATCTCTAGATGTCATTATGACGCTTGTGCATGAAAACAACTGATATTTTTTTATAAAAGTAATTCAAGAAATCTAAGGGGGAGAATAGGAAGATTTTGTCACTGTTGCTTTGAACAAACAAAGATTATATAGAAACGATCTGACTTATTTCTACACATTTCTATCTTTATTGAAGTGAATGTTTTTTTATAAAAAAGCATAGAGTTTAATTACATCAGATCTCTTGGAAAAGGTCCCCGGCAGAGGTGCCATCATTAATTGGCATATGAGAAGCGTTCATGCAAAGTCAGACTCGTCTACATAAAGTAGTTTTGAGAAAACGGCGAAAAACTGCTTATTCGATTGTACAACTTATGTCGCAGGTAGCAGGTACAGAACTGATTTTCTGAGAACCGTAGGCGATAGAAACGATCAAGATTACTATGAAATCATATCAAACCAAAATTTTGACCAAAGGTGGGCATTTCTAGTTTTGAACGTACGTTCTTCATATTTGTATTTGTATTCGTATTTGGCCTACAATAACTGATGCAACTGATGCAGGAAGAAAAATCTCTTGTATTAAGATATTGAGGACTGCTGATTTTCAGTTCTAACTGGATACCTTTTGTAATAAGTTCTGGCGATAAGAGTACTGGCTGCTAATCATTTTCTGACTATTGTTAATCATGGTGAAAATTCCCAATCCTTAAACACATCTGCGTTAATATAAATTCCCATTTTTCTAAAGGAGTTTATTGCATTTAAAGCCCAGTTTCTCCCGGATTTTGGCATATTCACAATTCAATTTCCCGATCATGATAAGTGTGAAGTGGCTTGAAAAACCCAACATCTGAAGCGTGAACGTGGCGAGAGGAATAAGTTAAGAAACAGAAAACAGTTTCCTTTGCAAACTATAAAACTTCAAGGTCTTACCATGGGCGCCCAAAAACAAGAGAACCTTGTTTTTTTTTGACACATTCGAGTATGTTCCAAAATATTTCATCCACTTGTAAAAGATTTCGGTCGTTATCTTCATCAACTTTTCTCTTGCGCTTTCGTGGCGTGCATAATTCAGGAAGGAATTTGTCTTTCATTATTTGTCGGAGAGATATAAGTGTAGAAGTATTGTTGAAAAAAAAAATAGCATTAATGGAATAAGCTATAGTTATGCGTTGACCACGTCCTACGCTACTGAGGGTCCTAACTTGTTTACGAGGTTTGCACCGGTGTTAAGTCGGCCTCATCCCTATTTCCAGGAACGAAATTGTATTTGCCTAGAATTTTAGATAAAGTAAGGAAAAATGCGTGTGTGAGACCTGTTAAAACCTTAATCACCTGCCAGAGATGTACTTTCTGGTGACTCCAAAAATATTTCCGTATTACCATTAAAGAAACCTTTCACCTATTTGTATCCTGCCGTTTTAGTGTAAAATATTTTGTTTTCGGCTGTTTTAAATATTAGTTTATGTAAATCTTCACTATTAAGACCAAAAAGGTCTTATATTAAGACCAAAGAAATAAACCAAAGATCTCTTTGCGGCTCAAGTAATGGTCTTATTACTCATTACTTGTTGGTCATTCCGTTTCTACTTTTTTACTTTGATGCTTTGAGTTCGTTCGAGAAACCCAAAATTAAAGAAAAGGCGTTTCCGGTTAAATATGTTTAACAATTTATATGTTTAAGGATGCACTTTTTATCAGAAATAAAGATAATTATCTTTAAATATCTGCAAAACTGCAAAAAAGAATAAGCGCCATTTAAATTTAGGCTAATGATATCAACGCTTGTTGGCGTTGATGTTATTAAGTAAAAGTCCAATTTAAAACGTCATTGCGAATATACTTTTTTGTAGGTTGGGTGTTGCCCGCCTCTATGCAATCTCTTATGCAAAGCTTGACATAATCGACGATAAAAAAAACGTAAACATAAATGATGTCGTTTTATTTTTGAATGTGTAACACTTAAAAGACGTTCTTCGCGAGATGTATCGAGGATATGAGGTCATCGCGTGTTGTTCGGCGGCGAAGAAATGCACCTAATTAGTACTAGCTCTAGAGTACGCGGGCTTCCTGGTTGCGTAACAGTTATTAGATTTATGAGACGCTTTTTGTCCGTTAATATTCGAAGCCGTTTTCTATTTTGCGATTTTACTACTATACATGCGGATGTATTTATGCATGTTAATTAACTTCTGGTGCTGTTATGTCTGTTGCTGGAAATGAGGATAGTCTGTCTGTGGAGAGTTCTATTTATGTACCTAAAAAAAAAGATTCTAGTAAAGAAGCCTTGTTAGTTAGCTTTGCATAATAAAATTACTTGTTTTTACAGCATACAAACTAAGCAAAATTACCTTGCTACAGATACAGAACGGGAAAAGCAGTAGTGACATTTTATGAATTTACTACTTTGTTTCTTTCTTTTAAGATTTCATTTCTTTATTAATTTTCAACTTTTCATATTAGTAGCTTTTCCTATCTTGTCTCAAGTTTTCCAACATAGATAGCTTTCTTTTGTGTATTTTTCTTTTTATAACACCGTTTACTTTTCCGTATTTGGAATTGTTCTGTGGATTTACTTCCTCTTCAGCTTGCGGCTGGATTTTTAATAAATCTTTTATAATTTCGTTCGTTAAAGTCTGATTCCAGTTGAATTCTCATTTTTGTTATTCTACAACAGCTAAAAAGGTAGGCGAAGCATCAAGTAGAATACATTTTTGAATATCTGTGAAAAGGAAGCTCCTTTGATCTCTTGAAATCGATTGTAATTGGTATCGGAGCGTGCTTCATATCTTCAAAGGGATCCATTTAATTTTGAATTTAAATTGCTGCGTTCATTGACAGTTCACCGATTCTAAAATTGTACCAGCTTCATCGGTTGTACGCAAAAAGACGCTTTACGAATTGAATCCTGAACCGCTTAAGCGGGAATAAACCTAACTTACCCGATCAACAAACTTGAGTTTCGACATATTCAAACCATCCACACGAAGAAAGCAAAAGTTCTAATTTTTTTGATTTACGCCAAACTAAACAAAACAATCCATTGAAATAATTGGATTCACTTTT
Organism: Oryctes borbonicus; assembly: GCA_902654985.2. Classification (NCBI taxonomy): domain Eukaryota; kingdom Metazoa; phylum Arthropoda; class Insecta; order Coleoptera; family Scarabaeidae; genus Oryctes; species Oryctes borbonicus. Next base: position 8,253,619 of record LR736862.1, read on the forward strand.
CAAATGCGTATATGAAAAGCCCTTCAAGATATGCATTCCAAACACGGCCATTGTGTTTGCGAACAATCTCAATTTGAATAGTAAATACGCCGCTTTTGAACGGGATACAATGACCTTCTATGTTTAACTGTGCCATTGTAGAATATTCAATGAACGCGCTAGCGGCTGCTCTCTACGAGATTGTCTTATTTGGTCTAGGTATGAACGGTGTTGATCCAGTAACGGTAATTAAGGCAATTGCGAACTTTGCAAACTCGTCGAACGGCAGTTAAAGCGTATTCACCTACATAATATCTAGCTACGTTACATGCATATGTCTCTTCCAGGATGCTGGTTAAATTCGCTAGGTACACAGGTCGTTGTCAATTATGTGTAATTGAAAGAAATTACTGAATATTTTTGTATTTGAAAGGGAATTAATCGTTCTTTCAAAACTATCAATTTCTATGGATGTACACTGCCGTTCAGAGAAGTTCGGTCGGTTGGTAAAAAACATGAAAAGGTTACAGAAACAAACGAAACTAAAAACAAAATGCAATTTTATTGTATGTACAGGTAAAAAGGACAACAATAAAAAATAAAAAGTTATTCTGGCCTAATATAACATACTGAACATTATATTTTTTTTTCATCGAAAAAACCACCTTTGCTGTTAATCACCGCTCGAACTATTCTAGGCATTCTTTCGATAAGTTTTGTTAAAATGGATTGTGGAATATTAATCCATTCATGCTGCAGAATATTCCGTAAATGTTCTTGTGAAGTTGGGCATATGTTTCGGATCCTCCTGTCCAGTTTATCCCACAACAACTCTATAGGGTTCAAATCTGGGCTTCGTGGGGGCCATGTCATTACTTGCAGGGTGCGCTGTTCTTCTTGCTCCTTTAGATAGTTCTTACACACTAACGCAGTGTGTTTTGGGTCGTTGTCATGCATGAATGTAAAGTTACGGCCTATTACACGCAATCCTGATGGCACTGCATGATTCTGGAGTATTGCAAAATAATTTTCCTTCCTCATTGCACCCTGCACTCTACATAAATCTCCCGTCCCAGCAAAGGAGAAACATCCTCACACTAACACAGAACTACGCCCTTGCTTCACTGTAGGGACAATGCAGTTCGGGATCACTTTTCGGTTTTAGATCTTCGGACATAAACTCGTCGATTTTGCTCAAAAACCTCAAACTTTGACTCGTCACTCCAAAGTACGTGTTTCCAATCATCTAACTACCAATCTAGATGAGAATGGGCCCACTGTAGCCGTTTTGCTCTGTTACCCCGACGTAATAAGGGTTTTCGAATGGCAATGGGTCCATGAAGGTCCGCTTGTTGAAGTCGACGTTTTACCGTACTCGCCGAAACTTGTTCTTCACGGCCGCGATTGACTTCGGCTGCTATTTGTGGCGCTGTTAATTTTCTAACGCGTTTGCTTAATAATACAATTCTCAAATCTTCAGCTTTTGTTGTTTTCCTAGATGCTCCAGGACGAACACGATTTTCTATAGTTCCAGTTGTCCGATATCGCTTTATGATGTCATTTACTGTTGAACTTCTCATATTTATTTTTTTAGCAATTTGTCGCCCCGAATATCTACACTGGTAGGCTTGGCACGTGCCATTTTGAAGTAAATTTTCTTAAAACTTTCGCGCAAAAACGACAGATGCACACCGACACACGTTTAACAGTAAAATGAAGTAAATTTATATCTTTACGCCTGTGATAAATAAACAAGAATGCTGCGGTATATTTCCTAATTGTATTGTTCGTTAATAATCCCCAAACGACCCGTTTCAAAAGATCGGCACTTCCGAGAAATTCTTGGAATGATAATAAAAGGGACTTTATTGTGGTTGTCGCAATATTTCCACTTTACATAATAATTTATGGCTTTAATCCCTTAGAAAAGAGTGCATGCTTAATATTTTTCTAATTTTATGTATCAATAATTGTATACAGTGTGATGTAATAGATTTTTATTGTATGACCGAACTTCACTGAACGGCAGTGTATATGCTGTAAAAGATCGATCATCGGTCTATAACTCTAAGCCGTATTACCAATATTATTGATACTTTCTAATTGCCGTTCGAATATTGATGGTTTTTAAATATGTAATTTAATGCATGTTGACGAGCAAATTATCACCTGTTTGAAATGTAAATTAAGAATCTGATGATCTGGTTTATTGATGCTTTGCTGTAATCTGTGTAGATAACATCCATTTATATTTCGTTGACAAGATTACCCAAAATATGGTGGGCGAATGTAAGGAGATGTGTTACGGTAGATTTCCCTGTGCAAAAACCATGTTGTTTGGTGTCAATGAATTATTTTTCACCAAAAAGTATTTTATAAATAATCGATTCAAACACTGTAACCGAAATCCATAAAATAGAAATAGGACAGAAGTAATCCTAAAAATCGGTATGAAAATTGGCTGCGTTAAATAATCATAACTAATGCGTAAAAAACCTGCAAGAATCTCAACAGAACCAGCAGCTTTGCATACACAACACACAAATTTGAACGAATCAAATGATTTGAAGTAAAGACACTTCGACTGAAAGTGGGAACTATCAATGTTAATCTGATCGTCTAAAAACAGAAGAGTCATTACAATAAGGATTACATCAGTCAGTAAGTTGCATAGGTATAGTGTTAGGGGTATAGCGGCTGATTGGTTTGCGTCCTATTTGGCGGACAAGTGGCCTAAATAAGCTGCGCAAAAACCATGAGTGGGAACCAAACGACCGCAGGGTTTAATTTTGGGCCCAGTATTATTTATTTTATTTATTAATGACCTAGCACCGTTCTTGCGAGATTTTGTGATTGTAATGTACGCTGACGATGTTGATGATGAGTTTTTTTAACAATTTCAAAAGGAGTTATGGTGCATTTAGAAATGTACATAACAAAAGCAACATGGATCTAAATAATTCTTTAAAAAATAACATAATTGCGTAAGTATTCACTAATAAAATTCTGGACATTGACCTTGATCACTCTTTGTAGTGAGCAACTCACTGTATGGGTACCATTACAGAGTTGAACAGCGCTTGTTTTCAAATACGATCACTGAAGCATATCATTGTGTTAGGGTCTGTACTGAGAGATTGTTGATCCGAAGTTGAGATACGGTAAAACGTTGTCGGGTGTCTCTGTTAATGCAGGAAATGTTCTGCTAGTGCAAAGAGGGTTGTACGAACCATTGCAGGAATAAGGTTCTATGAGTCGGAAGATAGAGCATCCTAACTTTATTTGGTATATTTATAATGGGAGTGCTAATATACGCATTTCATAACAAGTCTATTTAGCGACATACACGGCTTCAATACGTGCGATGCATTAAGTACTGCAACTGATATCTCAAAATATTTCGCTGCATCACTGTCTATAAACTTTTTGAGGTGAGAAATTAATAATCCTGTGTATCATTTACACTATTTTATTTTTCTATTGGTTGGAGGTTCTGGATGGCGTGCTTGTTCTTGTTTTGAGATGATTTTCGATCACTGACTAACTGATATTTATTTTATATATTATTCTTACTTTGACTTGTCCAATGTACGCTTTTGGTATGCCAACTGGATTAAATACATACATACGTATATACACTGCCGTTCAGTGAAGTTCGGTCATACAATAAAAATCTATTATATCACACTGTATACAATTATTAATACATAAAATTAGAATAATATTAAGCATGCACTCTTTTCTAAGGGCCATAAATAATAAGTAAAGCCATAAATTATTATGTAAAGTAGAAATATTGCGACAACCACAATAAAGTCCCTTTTATTATCATTCCAAGAATTTCTCGGAAGTGCCGATCTTTCGAAACGGGTCGTTTGGGGATTATTAACGAACAATACATTTAGGAAATATACCGCAGTATCACTCTTGTTTATTTATCACGGGCGTAAAGATATAAATTTGCTTCATTTTACTGTTAAACGTGTGTTGGTGTGCATCTTTCGTTTTTGCGCGAAAGTTTTAAGAAAATTTACTTCAAAATGGCACGTGGCAAGCCTACCAGTGTAGAAAAACCTCCACGCATTATTACGCCGTTTGAAGAAGAATATTCGGGGCGATAAGTTGCTAAAAAAATAAATATGAGAAGTTCAACAGTAAATGACATCATAAAGCGATATCGGACAAGTGGAACTATAGAAAATCGTGTTCGTCCTGGAGCATTTACGAAAACAACAAAAGCTGAAGATTTGAGAATTGTATTATTAAGCAAACGCAATAGAAAATTAACAGCGCCACAAATAGCAGCCGAAGTCAATCGCGGCCGTGAAGAACAAGTTTCGGCGAGTACGGTACAACGTCGACTTCAACAAGCGAACCTTCATGGACGCATTACCATTCGGAAACCCTTATTACATCGGGGCAACAGAGCAAAACGGCTACAGTAGGCCCGTTCTCATCTAGATTGGTCGTTAGATGATTGGAAACACGTGCTTTGGAGTGACGAGTCAAAGTTTGAGGTTTTTGGGCAAAATCGACGAGTTTATGTCCGATCTAAAACCGAAAAGTGATGCCGAACTGCATTGTGCCTACAGTGAAGCAAGGGCGTAGTTCTGTGTTAGTGTGGGGATGTTTCTCCTTTGCTGGGACGGGAGATCTATGCAGAGTGCAGTGTGTAATGAGGAAGGAAAGTTATTTTGCAATACTCCAGAATCATGCAGTGCCATCAGGATTGCGTATAATAGGCCGTAACTTTACATTCATGCATGACAACGACCCAAAACACACTGCGTTAGTGTGTAAGAACTATCTAAAGGAGCAAGAAGAACAGCACACCCTGAAAGTAATAACATGGCCCCCACAAAGCCCAGATTTGAACCCTATCGAGTTGTTGCGGGATGAACTGGACAGGAGGATCCGAAAAATATGCCCAACTTCACAAGAACATTTACGGAATATTCTGCAACATGAATGGATTAATATTCCACAATCCGTTTTGACAAAACTTATCGAAAAAATGCCTAGAATAGTTCGAGCGGTGATCAACAGCAAAGGAGGTTTTTTCGATGAAAAAAAAATATAATGTTCAGTATGTTATATTAGGCCAGAATAACTTTTTATTTATTTATTTTTGTCTCTTTTACCTGTACATACAATAAAATTGCATTTTGTTTTTAGTTTCGTTTGTTTCTGTAACCTTTTCATGTTTTTTACCAACCGACCGAACTTCTCTGAACGGCAGTGTACATATTGGCTGTTCATCACCAGTGGTTATCTCTTACAACGGAACACTTAAAACGAGCCCTCATAAAAGACGTAAACTGATCAGAATGACAAGCCGAATTCGTATATATAGTTACGAAAATCCTATTTAATTAAATATTCGAGGCCACCTCGCGAAATATTAAAGCCTAAATAATCCAGCTCATTGGGATAAATCTTTAATTTCTTATACAGCTTATCTTTCTTCCTTCACGTAGAATGCGAAGAGAATGTAGGATATTTATTAGGTTTTACGAGGTTCATTCCTGTCTTGGCCAGCTACAGCCACAAAAAACAATAAGTATTAACAAACAGCAGCGATCCGAATATGCAGCTTTGCGGTATAGTGGAAACCACAACGAGAAAACGACAGCCATTTCATTCTTAAGCCATTTTACCATAGCTGTACAATTAATTATTGTAATACCCAAGCAAAGGTAGATTACACACATTATCCTTTAACCTCGATTAAAATTTACAACACCTAAAATTACTAAAATTACCTATAATACCTTCCAACTTCCTAGGAAATCAAAAAAATAGTCATACATGGCGAATTTTAATTTAACTCGATTTACTTTAATAGATCAATTCCACCAAGCACCACATCCGCCAGTTTAATCGCTACAAACGTAAGTATGTGTACGTATATGTATATCAAGGTAGGCGATTTTCCTCCTCTTCTTAGATTTAAAATAAATACATATGCGCCGACGAAAAGCACATCGAGGTCATCCGCCCCTCAAGAAAGTGACTCGATTTCTTCGGCCGTAGCATTAAATAAATGATCGTGCAATAGCCCCGAGAAATGTCAAAGGTTGGCGAGTGAGGAATCGCCGTTACAGTTCGCGTCGTTACTAGCTTAAAACCGGTTTGATTAATTTGTATCCGTGTCTAAGTAGAAATGGTTAGTTACATTTATTCTAATAAAGCATCTAATTAATTAAATTGTATTACATTCGGAGGTTTTTCGACTGGAAGCGTGTGATGTAATATCGCGGTGTGTGAATAACGCTCATTTGCAATTGTTCTAATAAGTTAGCAACTTAACAGACGTAATTTTGATCTCACCAGTTTGAATCTTTTTAATTTAGCATTTGGCCGATCAAGAGCTGCAGGACATTTTCAAGATTTAGATACTTTTTGTTTTATTTTGTTTCTTCTTGAAATATGAAATGAAATTTTTTTCTCGGGTGAAGGGATAGAATAGGGGGCATGTAGAATTAGAGCTTTTCTCAAATCATTTGATCATACGCTTAATAACGCAGATTCATGCATCCTTGAAATAGGTGTTCCAGAACTGATGAATTTGACTTGTGAGATGTGAAGTGTGCCACAAATTCCTTTGTTTAATAAAATAAATATTATGCAATTTGTTGGTTATCATAAACTTCGTTTTACACAAGCAAGATTTTATTAAAAAATGGGTTCTTATTTGACGATTTTCCAAAAATTTATGGGAAATTACGCAGAATTGGAAATTGAAACGGATTTCTTTTGAAAAGTTTATAGTATCCTTCAATGCATCCACTAGCAGTGCATTATCAATTTAAATTAATTGGTATGCCACACTTTATACTTTTTCGCTGGATTATTATGTTATAGCATAGACATCTATCTTGGCAACTTCAACAAGCAATTAAATCAAGCAAAAATTGTAACCGTGCACTTCAACTTTAAGTCCTCTAAGTACGTCAATGTAAACGAATTCAACACAAATTGCTTTATCACGCGTACGGAATTCTAAACGTCCCGTCGAGGCATGGAATGGAAATCAAGAACAGAAGGAACGAACTGACGAAACGGATAGTAGGCAAGTTCGTCCATTACGAGACGCACAAGAAGAAATTTTTCCAGTAAAAGTTTCAATTTGTCATCGGGTTAAGTCAGTCGTATAAATTATTCATTGAAAGTGACGGTGCTTTCCTTCCAGAGACGAGATAACGTCGCTCTTTACAGAATGAGGGCTGAATTGTAAATTTAATTGGATAACACCTATCTATAGTCGCTGAGGAATAAGAAGCAGACTGACTGTCTTCCATACGGAATAGTATGAAAGAAAGAATGATGTAATAAGCGTTAGTGGTGCACCAGATGCTAGATAGAATGAAATATTACAATTTGTTTTTTTTTTGCAATTAAGGGACTTTTTCAAAGCATTGCGTGTTGCGATGTTCAGTATGTAAATCCTGACAACTTGTTGCGGACTAAAGAAATAAGCGGTGCAGGATAAGCTAGAAAACCTGTCTATGCTGATTATTATATGGTTCTTTCAGTATAGCGATACTGCGAAAGTTTGCGTAATATGTGTCTCTTGCTGCATTAAACGTCGAAACTAAGACGTAAGTACATTTTTAAATCGTTAAAGACATGGAAGCATATGAGAAACATGTTGAAATCTGTTCTTTGTTCTTGTTTCTGTTTTCAATTAAATTCATTTGATACTAACCAGTTCTTTGTTGATGCTTAGTTCTTTTTTACACAGTAAGCACCAGAAGTGACGTGTCATCATCGTTTTCTCTTGTTGTTTGGTAAATTTGGTAAATAGGACCAGCAATCAAATCTTACGTTATATCCTTAATGGTTGCTGCTCCGCAGCATGGTTGCCCTTCGTCTTTGCGAACATCATTTTGTTTTGACCAATTTCGAGAATGAAATGTTGATTACTCTTGAGGACATGCCCTTTGTTCCTGAAGGTTCTTACTATCACGCTTACCGATTGATTGACGTCTTGTTACAGTGAGAAGTGAGGAACTTCTGGTATGCTAGATTTTGCAAGACTGCGATGAGTTTGCAAGCCTAAGATTGCTTCTGCGTTTACATAGATACGCCATTCAAAATTCTATGAAGGATTGCGATCATATGTCGATCCCAAAGGGATACTTCGAAACTATGCGGAATTTGTCGGGTCCCGTTCTATCTCTTATAATATCGATCCCCCTTTGATATTTTTAGATCTATTATCTTTTCAAATTTCACTTTAGTGTTAACCTTTCCAACCTCTGACTTCCGCCAGGGATTCCCAATGTAGGTCCGCCACTCGCGGACTATCTTTTTTTGCGTCTGTTTCCGACATGGATGATGCCCTAAAACTTCAGGAAAGTATTGACATCATTGTTCAAATGTCTGAGAAAAACAAGCTACCGTCGAATGTTAATAAATGTTTCGTCATGTTCTATACATGCAGAAATGCTCCCTTTTATATTAACTGTAAAATGAATGGCGGAATCCTGAAAATAATTTGTGAAACAAAAGATTTTGGCGTACTTTTTGATTATCTAATATTTAATATATATATAGAGAGAGAGCATGTGTTTGTTTGCATCTCGTAGTTTAGGTTTCATTGTTCGTTCTTCTAAAAAGTTTCAATAATCTGGAGATTATTGAAACTTTATATTTTACGTTTGTACCTATCGTCTGATATCCATTGTATGGTACTATAATACCTTTACTGAACGTGTTCAAGAGCAATCGTATCTTTTAAAAAATTTGGAAACTAAACTCAACTTAAGATATTTGATAGTGCGCGGTTTCTATATCTATCTTATGTTAACCTTAATGTTCCTAGGGTATCGTCACGCTTCCTGCTAACATTTATATACGCAAACCTTTGAACTAATCTGTTTTTCTCACGCCCTAGCCACCCACATATCTCAGGATGAAATGAAATATGATTTATGCAGACGTTTTTATAGGCAGTTTCTTTTTTTTATGTATGTATTTTCTATTTATCAGCCTTGTAATTAGGCTTTTGAACCTGTTGGATAAATAAATTCGTTATTATTGTTATTATTATTATTATTGTCATTGCATCAGCTTCTAAGAAATGCCTTAAATACATTTTTTAATTTAATTAATTAATTCATTTAACTATAATATGGCCAAGGGCAATATCCAATTGCATCTATTTTCGTTTGATACCATACGATGACCTTCAGGTATTAATTAATTACTGATTTATTATACAATACACTTATGAGGATCTCTATTATCAATTCAATATCCTTATCAGTCTGATACGAATTATAATTTCTAGTATAATTGCTTGTTAGTTACCTAATTTTTTTTTAAATGAACAATGAAGAGTTCGTCGCCTAGCATTTTATCAAAACACAATTACGTGGGGCTTACAAATAAAATCGGTCCAACTTTTTCAAAATAGACGATTAGAATAGAATAGAATAGATGCGTATGTTATCTACGCTTGCCGCATTGCTCTATGAACTTGCACTATTTTATTATACATATTATTTGTTACAATTCTCAGAGTTACGATTGTTGTTATTCTAGTCACATCGCACACGGTTTGTTGTTTAATAAAGATGGCAGAGAATTGTAAGTTATTGCTTTGTATGTAACATTAAAATCTATCTCGATCAATTTTAATTTTAATTTTTCTTAAAGACATCAACATTTTTCAATCAATATCATAACTTTTGCGCTTTCTTTAGATTTAGATAGTATTGAATTACCGGACGAAGGCGATAACATAATTCGTACAAGAGACCTGAACGTCGTTCCAAATCCAGC
>LR736862.1:8263396-8306421 GCA_902654985.2 Oryctes borbonicus
GATATTAAGAAATTGAGGGGTGGAATTATTTTTGTGGATGATTCTTTTGTACCTTACACACCCTCTGGTAAAATAAAGAGATATCTGCTGCGTAAGCGGGTGCTTGAAGAATACAGAGGATTGATTAAAGACAGAATAGCAACGTATATTGATAGTGTAACGTCTGTACAGTGAACTGACTAAATAAAAAATGGCTTTTAAAGAAAGTTTAGCTGTATTTTTTTGAAGATTTTTGATATTATTAAAGTTAAATAGTAGTAGTGTTAATACAATGTTAAAACAATTAATACAACGATTTTAATTAGAAGAAATACTTGTTTTTGTGTTGGGCTGAAAACTTTTTTGGCTACCCTCGTACTCATAAAAAAACAGAACATATGGAGAAAAGCGTACGCAGCCTAGAGGGACGTATAGTAGTTCTTATTTAGTATCAATTTACAATTGATGTAACGTCCCAAAAAAAAGCGTCCAGTCATTGTTATTAAAGCCGGAAATATCCGATAACAAGCTTTTATATTTCCAATGCAAAAAATGACTGGATTGTTTCTACTATATTACTTGTAGTATTACATGACATCTGTAATTTATTGTTATTATCATTGTGACAGATTTCGTGTTTCTTAAGCGATATGGCAGCGAAGAGTTCTATTTATTTGTTATTTTGTTGTTAAATCAGATTATTTTAATTGAAAAGGCACCGAGGGAATTACACTAATTGTAAGTATTGAATTTATTTAGTGATTTGCTACAATTCGCGAAGTTAATTGCAAACTAGCTGGTTGGAATTAGACACTGAAACTTTGTTACGTGATGGTAATCAACAAGTAAATACGATAAACAAGAGTACAAGTTAAATCTACTTAAATTTAAATCCCACAAGAGCTTCATTAATTTAGGAACTATTTGTTTTGGACAAGCTTACTTCGCTAATTTCTAGAAACCAATTTCAAAGATATCTTTCGAAGCTGATGTTGTTTACTGCTGAACATTTAATTTGACGTGCATTTAATTAGCACATTTCTTCTCTATTTATGTGTGCAGCTGACGTTGAATTGTCAGACCACGGCAACAATGTGATTCGAACAAAAGATCTAGATGTTATCTCAAATCCAGCAATGCATTCTTTTCGGTGTTCCGCAGGGCTCTGTTCTTGTTCTTCTTAATCTTTATTTTTATCGACATTATTGTTATTATTATTATTAACGTTTTATACTCTAATTACCAAGGAAATTGACTCAACTTCTGCTTAGTTCGTATTTCTATTACAATTCTTCATTTGTAACATTTCTATAAAAGCATAGCAACAACAAGTCCTCTTATCACTTTCCCGTATTCGATTAAGTAATGTTACAACGGCTAATGAATTCTATTTCTTTATTTAATTCTCTTTAATTTTTCTTTTTTAGTGTAACCAACAGTTACATCATTTCGTTATAATTTATCATAATTAAACAAACAACTTCATCAATTATTACCACAAGCCTAGCGTAAGTAAAAGTTAAATAAACACTTAAATAGCCTATTTGTTCTGTCACATTTCGAACGATTCCGGGATAATAGCAACCTAAGAAAACGTAATAACCATATGTATATAAATTAAACGGAGATAGGATAATTATTTCGTCGAGTCTATACACCTTTTTCTCTCTGCGGCTGGAAATTCCGATCATTTCTTATATAATAATCATAATTACATCTCGTTCTTGTCCATTTTACGAATGGATGCCGGGTATTATCTGTGTGAGCGTCAGCTCGTAAAATTTGTGCAACTCGCGAACGAAACAAAAAAAAAATCGTTTGCCGACTTATTGAATACGAATCGACTAATTTAAAAGCGCGAAATTGTCGAAAAAAGGGGGACTTGCCAACTTTCTTTTCCAACTGATTAGGTAACGGCATGAACGAGTGCTTGTTTTAACAAAAGGTAGACTTGCGTTTGTTCTCACAGCGCTGGAGATTCGTTAAGTGAATGAATTGGCTTGTAGTCCGTTTAGACAATGTCCCGATGACCCGGTGGGCCATTCTCCAATGCGAGTTCTTGCTTTAGTAAACGGTATAGGTTGCAAATTCTAAGCATTAACAAAAGAGCGCGGAATAGGCGTTCTAATACTCTTTCCAATATTGTATGCAAATTGCTTAATTAGTATAGTTTATTATATTGCGATGGCTTTTATGTAACGTTATTGCTAAAGGATGGTCTACCAAATTAGTTTTTGTTTTATTTACTTCTTAATTGCCTTTAAGAATCTTTTGTGAAAGCCTATTACTTACTTCTGTACTTTTTAACTTATTGTCTACGCTTACGGGAGAAAGCGTTGTAACACTGACATACGAAATATGTAATTCCTTTTGCGGAGCCATACATCGGGCGAGGCAATTTTTCCATTCATTGTAGCATAGCTGAAAAACTTCAAGTGGAATCGCTTATACCTCTTTCGTTGCGCTCCTCCGGATGTCATCGACAGTGTCAAGATGACACACTTTCAACTGGATGATGAAGAGGGCATTACAGAGAGCATTGTCCTGGTGTAGCATCCAAGTCTTAGTGATGTTCGATCATAGTTTTGAACCTTTTATAAGAAACGTTCCTTACGGTCGTTGCAACTTTTCACAGGCTAAACTTGCGAATTCATTAAACTTAGTAGAAAATATGGCGGCACAAATTTCGCTGTTACAATTTTTATTATGCACCAATAAGACCATAATACCGTTACTTTTGTAATAGTTAGGCTACACACATGGTTCTTCCACACATTGACGATTTTCATCTTTTTTTACCAATTCTTTGATTCGGGTCTTTTTACAGTATATTAATAATAGCTGATCGGCACCTACACGTAGTTTAGCTACGCCCACGGTTAGAAAGGTAGTTAGTGGGTGCAAGAACAATTCGAGAAGGGCGAAAATAAGCAATTTCGGAAAAGTTATAGTAGCGTCACTAATGGGAATCTAGAGGTAACTCTATCAGACAGAAGTGCCACAATGAACGAGAGAAAACACGAATTTTTCGCTTTCTATGGACGAAGAAGGGCTCTCGCATCGAGGAAATCGCGTTTTCGTGGCGCTACGCTACTAAGTCCTTATATGAAAGCAACAATTTATATTTTCCAATTACAATTAATCTAAAAGCATGCGAAACACGTAGTACTCTACCGTAATCCTTATTGTAAATACATACACTCCCCGACAAAACATAGACACGGTAAGATGTTTTACGGATTTTAAGGGTTACAACATTTCTTTGCGAAACTAGCAATATATCTAATTAAGTTTTTATTCATAAAAGTAAAATAAACTTAAAAATATCTCCTCCAGTAATATATGAACTAAATAATAAATTATTACTCCAACGTTTAAATAATTTCTGCGACAAAAATTTAAATGCTCTGTTACAAATGTAAAACAAAAATAAACAAACGAGTGATCAGTAATGCGTAGATCCTCCATTGTTCTTAATCACTTCTAATAGTCTGTTATTAATAGATTTATATAAATTTAACGCATACTTTTGAGGGATATTCTGCCATTCAGTCACTATTGAAGTTTTCAGTTCCTGTACCGTGAAATATTGACAGCCTCCGCAATAAACGCGACGTGCCAATTCACCCCGCATGTTTTCAATAATGTTTAAGTCTGGTGACGGTGCCGGCCACTGTAAAGTTTTAATCTTTTTCTTTTTAAACCATTCAGTAATGGTTTTTGCTTTATGAATTGGCGCGTTATCTTGCTGAAAAATAAAATTGCGCCCGGCCCATTGGTTTCCAAAACGTAGAAGATTGTCACGCAATAAGTCTTTATACGTCACAGATGTCATTTTGTTTCTGCAAAACACTATCCCACTTTTATGGCAGAATCCAATCGCTGCCCATATCATCACAGATCCACCCCCTAATTGTCTGGTCATTTTCACTTTTAGTTCCTTTCTCAGATCATGATAATAATGCGAGTAGCCATCCGGTCTGTCCAAATTAAAACGTTTCTCATCGGAGAATATAACTTTTTCCCATTGTTTCTTCCAGGATATGTGTTCTTCAGCAAATCTTAACCTCGCTTCTTTGCGTTTCGCCGAAAGTGGCGGTTTTCTCAACATTTTCGTCCGTGATATTACCGGTGACGCCTTTAAAATCCTTTGAACATTACGCACGTGCGTTTGTACCCCCGCCTGTTCTGCAATAACTCTCGCCGACGCAGAAGAATTGGATGCACACCGCAATATCACGCGTTTATCCCGCTCACTTACAGCTTTCGGTCGCCCCTGGCCTTTTGGTTTGCCGTAATTTTCCGGATTTTTTAGGAAATCTCTAACGGAATGATCGCTTCTTCGTAACCGACGAGCAATTTCCTTCTTACTAACACTATCCTGGTGCCAGGCTAGAAATTTACCCCTTTCTATCAAGGATAATTGCTTTTCTCTACCCATATTGCAAACACTTTATAAAATATAATTTCTCGTGGTGAAATGTGTACACTTTACCAGCACAACTGCTGCATATAAAGAGAAGTATCAAATTAAAACATTTTCGCTTATATTAATGTAATAAATGCGCAGGGTCTAAATTTTTGTCGCATTTAAAATTCCTATTTTGATCTGGGAAAATCTCAATCGCCCCTCATAAAGCAATAAATACCCAGAAATATCTATAAATGGACTATTTACATAACAAGTATTAATAACCCTCATTTACAGTTTATATAATGTCTATAAACTTTGTTTCGTAAATAGAAACGATACCGCGTCTATGTTTTTGTCGGGTAGTGTACTTGCACCAATCCCTCAAACAGTTTCGAAAATCACTACTAAAAGTTAATTACATATCCGCACACGATCTATTATTAGAGTAATTCGTGTGCTTGCAAAAGTGATCCAGATAAAAAGGCGTGCAATTATAAAGCGTTCGTTATGGTATGAGGGAAGGTCACTTCGCTAATTCAGAAGAATGATGAAATGAACATCTCACCAGGCATCGTTATTTCTTGACCTTGCTTTAAATAACGATCCGCCTAGAGATTGTGAACGGTCAGAATTACTCGATCAGGAAGCGCGTCAAGGAATCCAGTTAGCTTTCTTAGTGTGTTATTGTTATTATTACTGTTATTGCTGTGGTATTTTTAAATTCAAGAGAGCGTTGGTCGAATAAAGACGTACATAATGTTCGATATTTTGAATTGCTTTCAATTTATTCCTAATATTATCGCTGTTATTATTATAGCTTAATTTGCAGTAAAATTCACGTAGCAGCATATTATGATATAGTATCTATAATAGACATAATTAAGATACAAGTCCTAGGTTCAATTATGCTGATGTAAAAAAATATCTTTGGAGTGTCTGCTCAGTCTGTTCAACTAAACATCTGTATTTTTTCTTTGTTATCAATTATAAGAATCGTTTTTCAAATTCTTATAAAACACATAAACACATACAATACAATAGCTATTTGTATATCAACTCCTTATCCTACTCCGCGAATTGAGCATTATCTATCTTTACCGAGGTCACTTCTTCCTAGTAATTCTTCAGTTATCATTTCGCCAAATGAAAGTTGACGGTAGTTCCTGGTGATTTACCTGCTGTCATCTTTGATATCAAATCCTTATTCACCAAAGCTCACATATCGGATACAGTATCAATTATCAGAGAGTCCCTCATCTCCAATGACCAACAGGATGATCTGGCTGATTTAGTCGAAACTTGTCTTTCTTCTACCTATTTCCAGCTTCATAGTAAATATTACGAGCAAGTCTCAGGTGCAATTATGGGATCTCCTCAGTCTCGTATCGTTGCCAATGACTTTGTGGAAGCGTTCGAACAACAACTCTTATTATCGCATAACAAAGGGTTAGTACAGGTACGTTGATGACACGTTTGTCATTCGACCTCATGGACACGAATCTTTAAACAATGTTCTACCATTTTCGAATTCTCATCAAGGCTTTTCACCATGGATGGAGGTCGAATCAGACAGTTGCCTTCCTTTTCCAGATGTTTGGGGGAATTCCGATTACCGAGAACCTAGGCACACGAATGGCCTCTCACGCCATTATTTAGGCCGAAAACGCGTTTCAATGGGTCATTTTTTTTATCTGAAACCAATTCGCTTCCTTAATAACTAAACCACATTACCGAAACTGTAATTCGCAATAATTATTCTAGGAAAGATATTCCAAGTTACCATTAATAGCTACATCAAGCTTTCTTCACAACGACTCCGCTCATCTAATCCTACTTTCCGTAAGCAACTACATTCAAAGTGTCACCAATCGCATCAGCAAAGTTATCTTTAGGAACAATACAAAAATCATCTAATCTAATTTCAAACTCTCAGACGAATTTTCCCCCCAAAGACTGCAATCGGCTGGAAGCCCCTGTTGCCTACCAAATTCCATGTTCCTGCGGTAGTATGTACATCGAGTAAACAAACCCATCGGTTAGCACTTGTGTTATTGAGCATGAGCATTGTATGCGGTTGTTGCGTGTAACCGGGTCCACACTGGCCGACCACAGACGGGAAACTGGCCACCAAATCTAATTTAATTCGACTCGCATCTTGTGTCGCGACCCTCACTAATACTTTAAACATCCCAACAATTTAAATCACGATGATGCTTACCCTTTACATCATACCTGGAAATTCCAAACGAATAAATCTCCTGGTAACCGCCACGGTTTATTGATCCATAACATTCCCGCTTCATTGATACGAAAAAAGCCATATATAATACTTCCTAAGCAAATAGTCCTCAGTTAGGGTGTAGTAGCAGTTATATAGACTGTATCCAGTACATTGCCACATTAAAGTAAGAAGAAATTATCTTAAATAGCAACAGTCCTTCTTTGAAATAAAACAGTTGATAACTGTTTCCGTGATGTAATTAAAAGCGCTGTGAAATTGAAAAATACTTCTAAGAAATCCTTGTCTACAACAATAAATATTTTAAGAAGACATTTTAATTACTTTCAAGCATACGTCTAATATTACATCGTCATGAATGACGATGTATGTATATCTAATCAACGGTACATATATTACACGGCTATTAGGCAGCCGTCAAATTAAAAAATTAAGTAAGGCCGATTATGGCTACAAAGCGTGTGATCTTTAGGGAGTGTTTTTAATTCGTTTTAAATGGAGAAACGACTGGTGATACAACCGTATTTTGTACAAGCTGTAAAAGCTTAACTCATTATGTAATTATAGCTTTTGTCAGATGTCTTACATAGGCGCCTCTGGGAAATTCCAAGACCTTAGAAAGAAACAAATTTCCTGGTATATGGATTAAAAACGTATTTATGTATACAAACACAACCACGCTTGAATACATATTATTGGAGTAATTTATATAATTAAGAGATTAGAAACGGTTGTTTCCTCAGTGTGTCTCTTTCGTTCGTGTATAGGACCATAAAAGCAACTTCAATGGGCAAGAGGGTATGTCCTTTGGTCTATTGAAGACAAATTATTGTCTAGAATACGTATGTACCAGCCGTATATTTTACTTAAACCATTGTATCACGTTATAATAATACAGGGGTGCTTAAAATATAACCACCGTATCTGAAATTTGTACGTTTTTTAGTTAATAGTACCATCCATATTCTTGTGATATTTTTTAATAAATTGTTAAATCCTTACGTTGCAATTGTGCCAGTTTAGGGAGAAAACAATAAGTTTGGTCCAACGTACGTATTGTGACACAAAACTTTTTTCGGTAAAAGATATTGAACACATGTTTTGTGGCTAAAAAAGCTAAAAAAAATTGGTGCCTGTTTTGCTTTTTGGTATTCGCGGTGAACTTTGGTA
The DNA here is from genome assembly GCA_902654985.2 of Oryctes borbonicus. Lineage (NCBI taxonomy): Eukaryota > Metazoa > Arthropoda > Insecta > Coleoptera > Scarabaeidae > Oryctes > Oryctes borbonicus. The sequence goes on from LR736862.1 coordinate 8,271,199, forward strand.
ATTAAATACTTCCAGTCTAGGTACACATTCATCACCATTTCGAAAAATCCTTACAAAAATGGCGAAAGTGTATGACTTTAGAGGTTTTATAACTGTTGTAAAAAATTTCTCATAAAGTGTCGACATTATATAATAGATGGATTTAGGTAGGTTTTACAACTGGCCTAATCATAGTTCAAAATATAAGATTTTGGATATTTGGGTAAAGGGGAGTATGTTCGGGCGGAAACGGGGAACAATGCACTAGTTTACAGAGAATATTTCGATTATTATGTTAAATTTCCCGAAAGTCAAACCTTTTCATGAAAAGAACAAACAAGAAGCTAGACACTAACTCATCCCTCCTCTTCTAGGAAAACCTATCCACTTCCAATGAAGATGCTCCGCTTGATGGAGAATAACGCTAGAATCTAATCAAATGGCTTAAATTTTAATCTAATTGAAATGTTTCTCCATTTTGCTTCAGACTGCTTTACATTTCATTTGTCGATATGTTCGCTCTAAGCGTCGTATCTATCAAAAATTAGTTTTCAAGCCATAGTTGAGAATTTTGAATTGTATTTCTATCATTATTTCAAATTTAAGATAATCCTAAAATCATCAATGGCAGAGAATCAGATACCAAACATTTAATATCTTGAAAAAGTAGTTTTGTCAATTACGAGAGTTCGTTTTAACACGGCAAATACGGCCATGGCTATAGATACAACACAGGCGTGTAGTCCATCTTATTGAATAACTTATTCCATGGTGTAGATTGCAAAACTGCGGAGGCCATACCTAGCATTAAACTAATGAACCTGCTTCAATCGAAGATAAACATGCGCATTAAATAATTATCTCCATTGGTTTTGGTAACTTAAATTTAGTTGGAGGTCTCTCAGAGCTATGATCATTTTATTCTAAAGGTTAAAGAGGAAAAGTATCTCTAAGGTTTTCCCAATTTTAGGATGTTTTAGTATGCGACCGGATAGAAGCTATTTATCTAAATGAGTTTTCTGCATTTGACTGGATAATTAATAGCATGCATTAAAATTGTTTAGTTTGGCTTCGTTTTTATTTACTCTCAAAAAATTTTGAACTGCTCTATAATGTGCCACGTTTGAGTTACAGATCTAAGTTGATGTTCCTCACGTTTACCAGGATATTTTTTTAACTTTACAGCTAACGAAACGTGCAAATTTGGAAACAGTTTACAATGTAATTATCTTCGATTAGAATACAAATTGGTGCAGGGATATGCGGCTTGTGGACGACGCTAATCGCTTATCAAACAATAACAGAGCATTTTGTCGCCTTTCTCTGCATTTGCAAAATAAACGTTTTAAGTACTTATCTGCAAGTGAAAAGGTTTACAGTCTAATTCTAGTGTAAACATTTCAGGATATATGTTGCTATATTTAAGCAGAATTACATTTATACATTGCGTGCTAGATTATAAATGACCTTCAAAGGCAAAAACTACTAGCTAGAGCTCCCTCAATAATCCTTTAACGCGAATCCAGTTTTATTCAGATGGGCCATTGCGTGTCCGCGTTTAACGATTTGTCAATTCATATTACTTGATATAGTTATGTAACGTTATTTTTACCAATATTATTTGTTATTCAATACAAGACGCATTTACGTACCAACAATTTTTGCAATTTAAAGCAGGTGGCTGGAGTTTCTTTTTTAATTGCGTACGTGAGGTAGTTTGTTTTTATTGTCGCCGAAATTGAGATATTTAGGACAACGGTTCAAAATATAATTTAATTTTTTTGCGGTTGGGTTGGCGTTTGACGAAACATATTTCGTGAATTTTTACTATAAATATTTCAATTGTTTCATTTTGTTTTACAGCTATCGTAATCTGAATTTAGCAAAATTTGTTATGGTTTAACATTTTCATTATGACCAAGTGTTATGTGTTATAAAAATTACGAAACTAACATAAATTATTGAGATTGTATTCTTGGTTTCCGTGTGGGAACCGCGTCGTTGATTTATGGGACATCTTCATTATTGTACAGTGATTGGGGATCATTTATTCCGGAGAGATTTATATGAATTGTGGCAGTTGCTAAGCGGTTTAAACACCTGGAATTTCCACGTATGATGATCCATTGTTGGGATGTTTGAAGATTTCATGAACTTTTTTACAACGCTCGTGCTCAGTAACACGAGTGCTAACCGATCGCTTTACTTCACCACCCCATGAACATGGAATCTGGGGGACTTCCAGATAGTCACGCTCCTTGATGAGAAAGTAGTCTGAGAATTTAAAATTCGTTTTGAAGATAGCTTCTATGTTATTCCTGAAGAGGATCTTGCTGATGCGCTCGGTGACATCTTGAATATGGTGTAGACATGCTTGCTTGTGGAAATTAGGATTAGATGTGGGGAGTTATTGTGAAGAAGTCTTTCCTAGCATAATTATTTCGGATTTTTTTTTTTTTTCGGTGATGTGGTTTAGTTCTTGAGGAAGCGGATTGGGTTTCAGATATGGAATATCAGAAATGGATAGAATTGTTAACACCGGGGGCCTATACGTGCGCGTGGGTTTTCGATAAACGAAATGTTTCGGCGCACCGTGAAGACGTCGGTGTAGGAGAACATCTAGGCAAGGGAGGCAACCGTCTGATTCGACCGAAGAAAATTATTGAAGATTTGGGTATAAGAATCGTATCGTCAGCCATGGCAAGAGACAATTTTCCTTGGACGCTGCAAATACAGCAACACCTTGTGTACGGAGAAAAATTGTTTTGAGTCGTACCATTCTTATTGAAACCAGATCCTTCCTGTGTATCCCGCTGGATACATAAATTTTTTTGTATTTTTGAAAAAAATCAAATTTTCTCTGGAATAAATATTAACATGCCAATAAACGCTTTTTTTTACATTGGGCAAAATGGATTATTGAAAATAATGGAGAACTATTGAAAATTGAGAATTATACAATAATTTGGGTTGTGTGGAAAACATGCAACATTAGGAACTAAAGGAAACACTGTAATAATTCTATCAATCAGAGTTGCTTGAGTCTTTCCATGTATTACGTGTAATAGATTTATGCACATTGCCCATTGATTATGGGGGCCTATGATACTGAAAATAGAAGATACCATATTGCATTACAAATTTATTTCGATAAACGCAAAAATTACAAAAACTTGTTTTGATAATTGTTAAAGGACGGATACTCTAAAGGGAATTGTCTTCAATTCTGTAACTATTTAGGTTTGTAGTACCTACAACTACTACTAGCGCTAACATTGATATTGGCGAAAGAATCTGAAATAAAAAAATATACTTTCCCAGTAATTACATACGTCGAAACAGTTCTCTAATTACATAATTTTTAAATAAAGCAAACACAACAAGATAATTCAATTGATGTTTAAAGGGATGCTCAAAGGAACTAATCATAAATATATAAGAATTGTTCAATAGGTCGTATCATTCTTCGACGAAGAATACAATATATTTATTCACTTACAAGATCTAAATTTAAATTTTCAGAGTGGGCGATGGATGGTTTTCTTTTTCTTCCTCGGTTTCCAGGAATAGTTCATCTCAAAGTTGATAGACCTTAAAATTTCTTCTCTGTACTTTATAGATGAAGGTAGCTCATAGATCTTTTGTAGACCGTTAGGTGTAACTAACCCATCTTCCTCAGTGGTATGCTTAGCTCTCATTGATCGCGTTGACCTACGTCTATAAAATTTTTAAATATAAAATTTCTGATATGTTTGCTGTTGGAAAAATCGTTTTGTTTACGACATTTGAAACTTTTGCACTTACCTCGCTGATACCGGCGAGTATCTGCAGAACAGATAGAAGAGGACAAGGTTGTGATACTTTGCCTTCTTAGAAATAGAATATTGATTCGAATACTTACAATACAGCCAGTAAGAAGATTAAAGTTAGCACGATTAGTTTCGGCAGCATGTTGAGAAATGATTTGTTTTTGATTGCCTATTCATTAATATAATGAGGGTATAGTCAGTGACATGCTTCATAATAAAAGTTACCGTAAAAAAGCAGTAGGGAACTTTTCCCATTGTTTATTTTTTTTATTGGCTTTTATACAGTGTCCGCCAAAATATCTGCACCAACTGTGTTTGTAGTCTCTGTGTATCACTAGAAATTAAAAAGTATTCCAAAATATTTGAAGCGCCGTATTCGTCCAAAAATGTCATTATTTGAACAAATGTCATAAGAAGAAGTTGCTCGCATCTATGTACCTAGAGATTCAAAATCCAAAGTGTTGATTAAAAAATGAAAACATTTGTTTTTTCTTATATTTTGTTAAAGATACACAGTGTACATTTATTCAATGCATTTCCTTCTTCTATTTTTTTTTCTATTTTTTATTAAGAAAGCTTATTTTCCTAAATTAAATCATTTTACATACAAAACCTGAGGAGGCTTATATTCCAAGAGCGTCGTATTTTCACAAGTGCAAAATGTTAATAGGAGAGGTGAAATGTTAGAAATTACCTCTGATTTTTTTATATTCAAAAGGAATCAAAACAACTTGTTTTATTTAGTTGCGAATTTAGTTAACTTCAGTCACTCAGCGTGGATCCAAGCATACTTTTTGCCGCCTAATTTAGCGGCTATTTGCCTCGAAGTTCATATCAGTCAGGTTAAGCGGTCTAAGGATTGCTCGAAGGATGAGAAGAAAGAAGAGAAGAGTTTTTGTCGCTGTTTTCTAAGTGACAGGCATGCATATTTAGTCACTAAGTGGCGTTTCCTCAAATTGCTTTTTGCCGCGAGCGATTCCATCAATACTCCGATAAAACTATATTAGCATTATTTTTTTTTTAGTAAAGATTAAGTAAACTTATCTGATAATAATTTTCAGTATTGTGGCAACTCAAATAACTTAGAATAGCCAAACAGCAAGTGCATTTATGAGGGTGATGAAGTAACAGGCCCGTCCACGATGCTAGCGCGCCTGTTTCTTAGCAACACAAGCCATGTGGCTGAGATTTGTTCGTGTCGTATATGACGTAAATGATTTAACGAAATGCTATCGGTCTCGGATCGAGCCCCGGGTTCCAAACCCTCTCAGAGTACAAACTTCCGCAGTTTATCTTAATGCTCCAAGTTTGGTCAAGTTTTTCGTTGCGAGGTCCGCTGGTGACTAACCAATTCTACCTGAGTCTCATTCTAAGGCAGACAATATCTAGTTCTTGCGTTTAGGTATGCTTCGATAATGAAATGGTACGCACAGATACATGATGATTTACTTACAAACTCATCTCTAATTGCCAAATATGTGATTGTACAGGCACATGACGCAATAATCTAATTCTATTGCCGGACTATTCCGCACAGTTTTATAAACTGCAAAGCAGCAATGCAGGAAAGATAATATCGTCCACTTAACTTGTTTGGCACTCATACAATTGTAAAATCCATAATTTTTCTCAGATAAGTTTACTTAATGTTTATTAAGTATCTTCTTTTACTCAAGTATTAGAAGCTGGACTATCTTTTATGACTTTACGCTAGTTTTAAAGCAGACTACTCAAATATTTTAATGAAAATTACTCTTTAACGATGGCGCAACTTTCTACAATTACATCACTATGATAATGATACTATCATAGTGATAAAGTTAGAAACTTCACAATAGGTGCTTTTCAACCATTTATATATGATGTTCTTACCGTTTAGATTGGACAAAAAAAAGAAATAGAAACAGTGCACATTCTGTAATAATTTCATACCTTTTAATGTTTTTATAAACATCGCTAATTTACAAAAAAAAATGCAAAATCACTTTCGATATTTTTATCAAACGCTCTACTAATCAGATTTAACGATTATAATTTTCTATTCACCTGTAACAGCGGCGGAGATTTACGAGTGCGATATCGCGCTTATTTGCTCCTAATTCTGTCTGTAGTATTATATATTACCAGTAACTATATTAATCAATATTTATTTTACGTAACCAATATATAATCGACCACACCCTAGAAAAAAGGACTGATCGTGTCGTTCTTCTGAGTTCTGGTTTCTTATACGTACACGCTTCACAGTCGGACACTTTATTAATTTAAAAGGACCACGTCTTGAATTCTTGAATTCTTACGACGAATCTGGGTCAATGTCGAAGGTACCAACCTGTTTCTTAAATTGATGTAATAGCGAAAGTGAATATTTCTGTGGTTCTATATTACAAAGAAGGAGTTTTTATTATCCATTAATTTTACGTACATCTTTAGGCATAAGTTAACAATGTAAGAATAATTATTAGATTCCAATAAAATTAATATTTTTTTGTACTTACTGTATAATGGAGATTAAGTAATATTTACAAATATAGTATGTGAAGATTGTTAAATGTTGAATTTGCTATCTCAACTAAATATGCCTTTTATTGTAGTTTTTGAGATAAAAAGAAAAACTACCAGTTTGTCGATTTAATAGAGTTCGTAGGACCAATCATAACGAAGATAGCAACACAGGCCCCCTTCCTACAAACTTTCAACCGTAACTAAGAAAATCCCTTTTCTTAGAATTTCATAACTAGTAACGATAACTGAATATGTTGCTTGATCTCGGTATTGGTCCACTTTCAAAAATACCTGCATATCCACCTTCAATGGTCTTCATTCATTACTAACTAGATTGTATCTCAACCATACACGACAAAATAAAATATCTTCATTCAGTCATTCCGTAACGATCTCATCGCTTGGGACCGAATAGAAAACTTCCATGATACATCTCGACGATTCCAATCAAAAACTGAATGGAAAGAATAAGAGCAGATCGAAAAGACTTTTTGATAACTCGAGATATAGCCGTTTCGAAACTATGTCAACGGCTACTCGATCGACGTGTTACGCAATCCGCGAGAGAGAACCGCAAAACATAATCAATTTAGCGCTGGAGGTGTATGCGTTCACGCCGATACACATACACGAACCGCTATACACACGTGGAAGAGCTGAAAAGAGCTAAAAAGCAAAAGTGAAAAACGAGAACTAGATCTCGGGGTCGTCCGGTTCGTATGAGACGCGCGCCGGTGCCAATTACGATTGCTTCGTACGCTGTACAATTTACGAGTGCAGTTTACCGTGACAGAAGAATATCGGTACTTGGATTTCTTGGGAATGTTTCCTTATTGATGGAGAATCGCATAAAATGCGTAGATCAAGTTGAATCTCGTAATAAATGTTGATGTTTTGTTCTCTTATCTTTAATGAACTGGGACTGCTGGCGTAGTGCCCTCGAAGTATCGGGTTCGTCGCTCTTAGAGTAAGGTTTTCCGTAGGTTTCCTTGCTCCAAATTTGGCGGATGCGGGGAGTAAACATCTTAGGACGCTCTACGGACGCAGGAATAATAATAACTCATGGTTGGCCGAAGTCCCTTCTAATTCATAGAGTTATCAAAAACATCCCGTATATTATTGCATGCCTGTGTCTTTTCAATTCATATCAACTTTATTCAACATTCTCTGTATCTATCCAGCTTACAATAAGATTTTGAGATAATTTGAGGAGGTATAAGGTAAACAAATTAAATGTTTGTCCAAAAATGTTATAGAACAAGAAATTGGTTTGCCATAATTACTCTTTAGTTATTTACATCCTTTCATATTATATACAACCAGATAAGTAAAAGTACCTTATTATGAAACTTTATCTCTTATTGTAGATATCGACCAAGCACACCGAAGCGATAACACCTGATATGCTCTTTAAATCTGGTGCCTATCGCTCTTTTCGTTTGATCAGTTTAGGCTTTATTACAGTCACTGCATGCAATTTTATAAACTCCCAACCTTTTTTCCATTTTCGGATTGCCAAAAAGGTTTTTTAAGTGTGCTACGCGAACCGAAACATACGTTCATATCTTGACCCTTCAGATCCTACCAGCGCCTTCCGATATGCTGTGAATGGCACGAATTTCTTACCGTTAGTTTTTACCGGGATTAAGGCCGTGGAATTTCTTACGTAATGCCTATGTCGGGGGGATTTAATGTCTCGGGATACAATAACAAGAGATCCTTCCATCTGTTTGTCAATATTTCGTATTTTTTCGCACATCTTAGTTTTAAGGTAAAAGTAGGTACTTAGTTTTAGAGGTTTCTCACATCATTCGGTCAACGGTTGAGAATGCGGATTATTCGTATCCTTAAAATGTCCCGGATTAATTAATTTAACTTGTTTGGTGCGGAGATTGCCGATACTTTTGTATTATTTACCACACTAGGCCACAGTCCTTGTTAGCATAATTTATACGTATATAAAGTTTCATAATCTTTGACCAACGCATTCTGTTTGTTTAATTTTTGATACTTTACTTTGAATATTTTTATTTTTTTAGGATTGTGTTTTATAGAAACTTTCATCCGTTTGATAATGTTTGTTATTTTAAGCAGAAAGGAAATTGAATCCTTTATTAAAGCTTTCTTCTTGCACGTTATGATAAAATTAATTAAAAACTTCGTTTAATCACCCTCTTCTCATTTTGAACAATGTAATGAAAAATCCCCTACTGCCATTGAACTTCCAAGTTTGCGTTTACCACGTACGTATTGTAATGAAGCATTAAGCAACCAACTAAACCTTATCAATTTAATTATTTTATAAATTCTAAATTTGTAAACTAAATTTAGAATTTTAAACCGATTAATTATATAAAATAAAACTTAAATGTAGTTAGACTAAGTGAACCGTAAAGATAGATGGTTACCAATCACATATGTCAGAGTGAGCGTGAAATATAAACAGTAACCGTTACGGTCGAATTCGTCGGAACAATTGCAGCTGCCATGGATTCCAATACAATTCAAATGGAAACACACTTGAAGGCCAAATTTGAATTCATTTTTCCCGATTCCACATTATAATTGTCTTCATTTAGCCGATAAGAAAATAGGGCGCCGCTACTTAAAATATTTCGTTCGAAATTATCAACAGACGCCGTTTATACTTCATCGAGGACAGACGCTCTGTTAGTGGTCCTCTAAAGTTTATAAATTTATCCAAGCGTCTTAGCTAAAAGCGTTAAATATTAATTGAAAATCGAATATTTAGTTAGGTTTGGTTATTTAAACAGGTAGTACCTATTTTATAACCGATTTCCGCTTATTCCTGATTATATTCATTAACATTTCCAAATTTACTTTACGAAGATTTCTCTTTTAGTTATCTCGAATCCAGAGGATATCCGTCTCGTTCAGATCCCCATCGACTCCTCCCACGCCATCCAGACGAACGCTGCGCTTCGCTGTGTTTAAAAGTTGCCCTATAATTATTGTTTGATGTCTGTTTTTTTTTACCGTACATAAAAAGTTCATTCAAATATCTAAAATTAATTCACATATTTATTTATTCTTTTAAAAGTAATTTGTTAATCGTGAGAAACTTTTAAGATCCGGTACAAATTTAATTTAGAATGACTTATGTTTTACATTAATTTTTTTTTGTTTGTTACATGCAAATATAAAATCTATTTTTAGCTATCTAAAAGGTGAATAATCAATCGAAATAGTTCTCCTTTTCAATTAGGACGTAACGTCCAGTCTTGCTTTCACTGCACGATAAAATTATGGAATAAATTCTTTAAATTGGAAGCAATTTGTTTTTCGAAATCCTCGTTTTCAGGTAAAGACATCACCGAGGATTTTTTTAAATAATTACCCCGATTTTATTTCTTCCTTTGTAAGATTAGTTGAGCTTCTATAAAAACAAAATCAGGATTACCAATGCAACGGCAACCTTTAACTTGAAACTAATAACCGGCAACATTAATACCATATTACTTCACATTCTTCAGCCTCTTCTTCCACTCCTTTCTAAGCAATTTTTCAACGGCTTCGCCTCTACTATTTACACGAAATCACGTGCTCACCTATTTTACAAACATCACGTTCAACTCCAGTCGCATGACGGCCGTTGAAGAATGGTACGCTGCTGTTGCCGACTTACTTCGTTTAAATAATTATGTTGCGTTCATTTCAATCGCTTCCTGTCGCCGTTCTCGATCTCATCATCATCATTCAGCGGCCCCCCCAGACAACGTCGTCTGCGTAAGTGAAAGAAGCAGCTGCGGCGCATCGTCCGCATTACATCGGCGCATCTTTTCCGATAATGAAAGTTTTGTACTCGTAAATGTCGTTCTTCCCGATAAATTCTCTCTTTGTAGCATCTCCTAGGTGATTTCGATATCATTTTATGCCTTCCTCTACCGTTTAATGTGTTTAAATCGCTGTTCTGCATACATAGAGTAAATATGACATCGGATTATGTTCAATTAAGTCGATTTTTACGATTGGTGAAAGTAAAAATGAACGCAAATGTTTGCTTTGCTTATAAGGATTATCTTGATGATTAGTTAAATTTTTTGAAGGGTTTTACTGTACACTGAATGAAATTAGAGCAAATTTTAGCCTTCATATTATATATTTCCGGAATAATTATTTTTAATAATTTTCCTATAAGCTTGCACATTTGTGTGGCATTAGTACTTATATTTTTGGATCCCAGAAGAAGAAGTAAGTTCTTATTAATTTTGAACAGTCCATATGTATGTGAGTGAGGTTGATTTGAGAATGGAAAATTAATATTTTGATTATATCAAGCTATTTTTCTGATTGTCGAAGTTTTGCTTGAACTGCGTTTGATTTGCTTCCATCTTTAGTTCTTGAGCTTTGAGTAACTTAACAATTTCGCTCACCTGTTGAGGTTGATCACTTATTCGAGTTGCTTTTAATATGTTCAGACATCTTGATCACCTTTTGACGCTACTAATTGTAAGTTACTCACCAGCGAGAATTTTTGTTTAAATTGTCGTATCTGCTTCGTTTGCTATGTATGTCATGAGTATTCAACCATTTTTTTTAAACAAATACTAGTTTATTTTTTCTTTTGAATTATATTTATGAACCGGACTTGCAGTGGTCTGTTTGAATGCTGGGGTATGATAAATAGCACAAGGGTGGACACAGAAATAAAGCAAAGAAAAAGTGAAAAACAAATCAAAAGGTTATCAGTGAAAGTCCAACTTTAATAGAAGAAAAGTAAAAAAAAGACAAAAAAAGAAAAAATGAGAATAAAGTAAAAAATCATGAAAATAAACAGATTAAAAGAAAAACAGGAAAAAAGCTAAAAAAAACAAAGGTAAAAAAAATAAAATAAACAAATCAGAAAGATGCTCAAGGATATCAGTGTAAGTGAAAAAAAGAAGAAATGAAAAAAAAAGGAAAAACAAGAAAAAAAAGGGGGAAGAGTGCTGCCTGTGTTTGGAAGGTGAGGAGACAGTCAAACGTATTTTCTACCATTTTCCTGTCATCTGCAGAATCAATTTTTTTCTGTTTGGTAAGTTTTTTGTAACGACTGAGAGTCTTAGATGAACTTCTGGAATTCGCCAGAAGGATAGGTTTACTCTAGGTCGATGAAGATGGGTGGACTAGGCCATCCACCAGGCTTCAGTATTTAGTAATTGTAATTGCAATAGGTCAATGAGATTAAATGGAACTAGAACACACCACATCAACATTTTTTGACTATGCAGTGGTTGTTGGTGCAGATTTTCCTTGGTTGAGTATTTGGGATTTTGTCGATCATATCAGGTAGGACTGTGCCCAGTGGCTGACTACGATTACCGCTTCTTCATTTTTATGAAAACTGCGACGTGGTGATTGCCGAAATGGTACAGCTTAACAGTTCGACGCTGCTTGCAGAATAGTTATAGTTATAGCTAGGTCAGAATATCTGAAGAATTCGTGTTCATTATTCATTCAATTTCTTTAAAGATATAAAAATTAATTGATATACAATTAAAAAAAAATTCTTAATAAAAATTTGCAATATTTAATATCCCAATAATGTAGATATGGATATATTTTTCTAACAGCCAAATTAATACACATACTAGATAGAACTGTTACCCATAAAAGTTCGATAGTCGCATATGCGATATTCGTATAGACACAACAGCATAAAACTAAAATTTAACACAATCGTACGTACAATATAAAGTAGGTAACGGTGGTAGTACAGTTGCAATATCCACATACACGTACACAAAGTGGTAACAGTAGTTCTTCAACTGGGGTCCTTGCCTATACGAACAATTTCACTCTCTCTTGTGTATATTGGTGCTAGGTGTCTTCAGTTGGCACATACAGCTGGTGAACTCACTAACCTGAATTGAAGAACGTGCCAGTGCAGTGCTTAAGTTAGACAGCGATTATCTATCTGTTTTTCCAGAATACAATTCTTTCGATCGGTTTTTCGCGTTTGACACTTAGTGACTGAATTTCGTGCTATTTTTTTTTCTTTGTGCATCGCAAGGGAACCCGTGCAGCTTCGAGACGAAGGAGACGAAATGATGTTCTTTCACATAAGGTAGATTTTGGAAAGATATATTTATTATAGTAACATTACTTTCAAAAATTAGAAAAAAAATACTTTTCTTTTTTAATAAAAATGCTACATGTTTGACACAAATAAAGGAAGTGAAAGGATTAAGATATTAATAAAAAGGATGTACACTTTTAAAATGCCTTTCTACATTAGGCTCCAAATAAATATTTAAGCCACAATAGAATTTTGCTTTATTTATTTAAATTTCTTAAAATTTAGGTTGTTTGCTATATTGTGCGGTATAAATTGAATGAGAAGTCCCTCTGCGATTCTTCTATAACACAAATACCTTTCTGATTCTCTCGACTTTAAATTTGAATATTTATAATTATTCGTTCTATCATGACCAACATTTAAAAACAGAGAATTTTATTACTTAAAGTGATTAGACAGTATATTTGATAGAGGTTGGATATTCTGATCAAAATGTTATCATTTTTTTTGTAAAAAAAATAGACTTTGGTTGTTTTAAAAAGGAAAATATAAGTCTAATCCATTGTTCCACAACGAAATAATTTCTTGAATAAACGAGATTAAAAATGTTAAGTCAAAAGAACTTAGAAGTAATACAAAGATGATTGCTTTTGTTTGAGTTATGGGAAATCATCGTGAAATGGTCCAAATTATAATTCATACTATGTATAAAAAAAGGTACTCTAAAGGAATTTAAGGATTATCTCAACATCTTTTAGTGGCAGCAAATGCTACACACAACAAAAGAAAATAAAAATCTTAATAGCTTAAGAAATTCGATTGGTTTTTTTTTTTCATTTTTCATGGGAAGTTTGCTAACCAAATCATACTGTAATTGATACCTTTTTATTCGAGGTTTAAAAGGAATAAAATTTGCATCAATTTTATTTTTTTTTTGTACTTCAATTGATATGTAGTGTGCTATAAGGGAAGGGTCGCCAAAGTGAGCGACATCGACCATTGGGGGTCAATGGAAAAATGTTTACATACAAGAAGCTTGATCGTAATCTGAAGAGAATAATCATTTAGTAGCAATAAATTAAAATGTACGACCATTGATAAATCAGAGATAATTTAATTTAATAATAATAATAATTGTTTGCTCCCGCGCGATTTGCTTAGTTCTCGCGTGAGGACCTCGGAGAACGGTTTCAACTTTGGGGCCGTTCTCTGGGAAAGGTGTTGGGGTGGAAAAAAAATAAAAAAAATAAAACAAAAAAAATAATAATAAATTAACAATTCTTTTCAATTTTAAAATAAAAATCATATTAATTCAGATTTTTAAGTAATATTTTCTAATTTTTATAACACCCTGTATGTTTTATATAATGTATTTAACATCCCAAAATGAATGAAACAATTGATCAAGAACGATTTTTATTCAAAAAAATAAATAAAAAATTAGAAAATGTTTAAGGGGATACTCGATTTAGAGGCACGTTGTATATACATGCAATTGTTCAGTACAGCTGAGTATGTCAGAAATATTATTAAAATGACGGATCAGTAGCCCAATGGCAAGAGGACGTGCGCTTGATTGCCCTGTTCGGATCAAATTTTCTTACCGAATTCGAAACATTCCTGAGTCACGATTCGCAGTTCGCCCTTTACGGCGAGGACGTGATAGTAACAAGGCCATGGAACACTTTATACACACTGAAAGGATCAGGCTTATACACCCTGTTGGGCCGTCACCATACAAAAAAAATTATAAAATTGTTGTTATATGGTGAATGGGCGTTGATCTCGAAACATACAAAAAAAAATTGTTATTACATATATAATAATAAATGTGAAATATAAAATTGCAAAATAAATGCATAAACATAATAAAGGCTGTCACACATAAATGAATCACTTAAAATAAATTTTGTGGGAGTTGATAAGGGATTTCAGAGATTAAAAAAGTTTGGGAACTTCTGCTATAAAGACTAAGTTTTTTTATAGGTATAATGGATTAAAAAGGTGACTATTTTCACCTTTCAATGGATTTATCGTAATATATAAAACAAGAAAAGAAACATCTGCTGTTCTCATTGCAGACAAAACGCACGATCACTTCGAAGCAAATTGCTAACTTCTTTGCGTAATTTGCTATAAAAGACATTCTTTCTATTGATGCAAACCGTGATTAGCATAAATTGAATTAAAGAATAAAGCAATGCTTGGTTCAGATGATTTCTTCATTCATTTCTGTGCAAGGTAAATCACGAATTTACGGCAAAAATTTATAGTACCACCGCCTTATTTCTTGAGCTTGCATTTAATATGTTTGGCCTATTTTTTCTTAATTTAATTTCTCATTGACCTTTATTTTTAATCGAAAACCATGGTTAAAATGAAACTACTACAATCGTTCCGAGTATCGGGCTTGTCGACCGGTGTACGTTCAGTACCAGTTATGTGAAAGTAACTTGTAACTTTCGCAGGTCAGTAACGCCAAATCTACGCAAGAGCTGCGAAAAATCTCAATGGAGAATGTATCGTCTTCATCGCTGCGAGCGCTAGTAGGGGGTCTAGTGGCATTTTGTTGTGTAGTAAAATGAATTTGAAGGGATTGTGAACTAGTTTGAGCTTCCTATTCATCAAAAAATAAAGATAATTAGTGATTTTAGAAATGTTTCACATCAGATATGCTCTACTACTCACACTCTGTGCGAGTGATTCATAACTAACAAAGGAACACCCTGATGCGTCGGATTGAAACGTGGTGAATTTATAGAACCCATCGAGTGTTGTAAAGCGCCGCTTCCATTTCGGCGAAATCTCACGTTTAGGAGTCCTTAGGTCTATTAAACTAACCCGGATGAGATTTTTTTTTGCCACCTTTGAAGAGGGGCTTGAACAGAAAAGGGCCGCTATATAAGTACGGGGTGTGTATGAGGTGTCCTTAATTCGTAACATTTTGTAGTGGAAAGAGATAACATGGCACATGTTCGGGAAGCTTTCTTTGTGTTTAAGATCGACAATGGATTCGAATTTGAAGATATGTTTCATCCATATGGTACGGAAATTGTAGATGAAAGTGAGCCATCTTCATATTCTGATTTACAGAATTTTGAGGAGGAATATGAAGAAACATGTGGATTGAAAGATCTCGATTATAAGAGGAATGCCGTTGAATTTTGGAGATCGGTGAAACAAATGAAGAAGGCGGCAAAACGCATTCCATGCGCACACAATACCAACATTTCAGTAGACCATTTCTTGAATCTACTGAACTAAAGGAAGTCTCCTACTATTCTAACTATTTGTGGAAGGAAAGAGTCACAGTATACTGTTTTACCTACTTACTTAACCGGTCCTTTTCTACCTTTTGGTAGTTAAGTTTTGTTTTTGTTTATAAAACCCTTTCCAGCGTTTTCTGTCCTTTGCAATCTCCACGGTACAATTCTACACATAATTTCTATTATTTAAAATCCCAGTCATTTGATTATCCCAGGTTTTCATAGGACGTCATCTTCTTTTCTTCCTTACTTTAATTTTCCATACTATCTTTGCATCTAGCATCCTTACCAGGTCCATACCAGCCTAATTAACAACTTTCTTCTTCTTTTGGTCCAATGGCTCTACCGCCAGTGATTCTCTGATTGTTTCATTTCTTATTTGGTTGCGCTTCGATACTCTCACCACCCTTCTCAGAAATTTTATTTCACACCTTCTCAACATAGATCTATGTCTGTCTATTAGGATCCAAGGCTGCTTCGCCGCATAAATTTGTGCTAATATGTCCATGTATTCATATGTGCTCCACTTGTCTCGTAGTTAATTAATTAAATTATATTTAGTCAGTTTTGCCAACATTATATTTTCTTATAAGTATTTTTTCGGATGATACGTGTAATTGAGAGTCTTGGCAAATATCACCGCTTGTAAATTTCTTTTACTCATTAAGTCTTAGTTTTTGCATCTTTATAGTATACTCTCATTAATAAGTATTATTTGATCTTCAAGTAGGATTATTGGCATAGTCCACCACAACGAAAGAATATAGCAACCGTTCTTCTGTTGATATTTCGAGCCTGGCACTCAACTTGCTACATCCATCCTGTGATCCATATTCTGCGCCTTATGACCATCTCTATTCATGATGATTAAAAAACAAGTACGTGGAAGAACTTTTAATAACGCAAAGCTATGCTAAAAGTTCCTGGAAGAGTTGACGAAAGAGTTACTAATTCTTGTAATTGTTATAATAGATCTATTGAGGTCGCAGTGGTCAAAGGCAGCTGTGCCATGGCCCAACTATAATAGCACTTTTGACACAGCTGGACCAATAGGGCAAATAATTGGTCCTAGGAAATATCTGTGTCCAAAACACATTAAATGTTACTTAAGATTTACATAAACAATTATGAATATTCTGATATTCTACCAAAGATATCAGCTCATTCCGAATACGATAGCCGATAGGATGTAAAAAAAGCAACTGAAACCAAGAAAATGCTTATTGTATTACAAAATTTATTGAAATAGTTATAATTGTTTTCATGTTTATTAACGGAAAGACTTCAAAAGGCATCAAATTCCATTCGAAAAGGAATTATTGCACTGGATTTCAAACTTCTGACCATTTATGTTTGCAGGACGTTATAAATTATAAATTGATATTCGTGAATGTAATTTGCTTAAGAGTGACATACGTGTCCGAAGTTTTGTAAGTGGATCGCATATACTTCATAGAAAAATCTGAAAAAAGGAAACGATAATTCACTTCATATTTCTTACGATTGAAAAGACGGTTCAGGAGAACTTATTTTTATATTTGGTTGAAGAAGCGGCTTATTAAACAATTTATTTATTCATGAGTATGTTAGCAAAGTACCTCCTAGGTTTAAATTTCAATATTCAGAATGGTTGATGGATATTTCTCTTCTACTTCGTCGGTATCGACGACGATTTTATACTTTCCAGGTAACCTTATCTGACGACTGTGTGTGTCTTGTGGACCGTCAGGCGAAGCGGGCTCACCTATGTCAATGGTATACCTAGCTTGGACTTTTGAAGTAGTTTTGCGACTATAACATTTCAATACATTAGAAAAAAAGTTCTCATATGTTTGTTGTTGGAATATCTTGAATCGCCGCAATAAAAGAACCATAAGAAGTTTTCCCTATATTGCTTAAATGAATGGTAATTGCATTAGAGAATATGTTAGTTACACTTACCTCGCTGATACTGGCGAGTACCTATAGAATTGACCGAAGAGGACGAGATTATAATGCTTTGTTTTTTTTTGGAAATAGAATATTGATGCGAATACTTACAATAGAGCCAGTAGGAGGAACGAACATAGAAGTGGCACGGTTAGTTTTGATAGCATATTGGAAATTGATTTGTGTTTGATTGGTTATTCTGTAATATATGATGGTTCTGTTAATAAAAATTATCACAAAAAACGCAGTAAAGTATTTCCCTATTGTTATTTTTTTATGGTTTTTTTCGTACAAATTAGAATTTTGTTACCAAGGGAACAAGGGTAATTGATAAATAAATAAAAAAGAAAGAACTTTCTAGATGCACATCATCGGGATGCAGGGTACGAATGGCAGCCATATTTTGAAAAACCCGTAAGCTTATGCTTTATACAGGAATCACAGACTTACACCTCAATGCAGTAGTTTTGCATTTTTTTAAGAAATAACAATGTTGACATTTGAACATAATTGGGAGGTTGTCTAATACTAGTAAAACGGTCAAAAAGTTATCGAAAATAATTTTTTTCTATAACAGATGTTAAAGAGTGCTTTGTTCTATCGAAAATGATTATTAACAGCAAGGGTAGACAAAATTTTCGTATAAAATAAACATGTTGTAAATTAACACATTTTATTGACAATTCCCACGATTAGTCTCTTGCAACATGAATATTTGGAATACAACTGATTATACGGAAGTATTGCTCTAATTTTCTAATTTAACACCAAGAATGCGTTTCGATACAGCAATATTATTTGCTACAGCTTCTTCTGTATATGTTTCTGCTACAGATCCAACTGTCCGTCTGTTTAACTGTCAGCAGATCACTGCCACCATTCGCCAGCGTAGTCGTGTAGTGTCGGAAATAATTACCGATGTACATTTCTGAATTTGGCAACTTCAGAAACTCTGCAATCTGCTCAACTCTGCAAAATTGCATATTGGTTGCAGGTTGAATGGTGCACTTTCTCTCTCGGTAAATTAAACTAAAAACTTCTTGTGAGATATGTTTTTAGGGTGCAAAGCGAGATATTTTTTTATAATGTAATACACGGACAACATCAGGCTCATTATTGGTTCTGCAGGATGAACAATCTTTCTTGATTTTGGTATGGAGGATGGTATCGACTAATGACATGTGCTCGATCATCAATTCCAAATTCGAATTTTCCTCTATCAATTATTCTGAAATTCACCTACATAAACAAATAGTTGTCGTCTGTAACTTGTTTTAAAAATTTGGCATCAACCTCTCCAAAAATTTTCGATCTTTTGAGTTTGTACCCGTCAATCAATTTTTTTAACAGAAAATTAGCTTGCTGTATTACAAATTTAAAAATTGAATAGTGGGGTCATAATGTTGGCGGCTTGACAACTTTGATTCTCCAGAAAAATATGGCAGTAATATTTTTTCTTATATTTCCATTCTTGAAAGTGCTGGCACTCTTTCTGGTATTTCGTTCGCGATTTTTGAGGTATTAATTTACCTGCTTCCTCTAGCAAATTTTCCGGTTTTTCGTCTATAATTTCGTAATTATACATCACTCTACATCATCACTCTAATATTTTTTAGTTTTTCTGTGAATTCTGGTATAGAAAAAAATAGAATTGTAAACACGACGATAAAAATGTATTATCGACCCCTCGTCGATAAAATTAAATTTTATCGCCTTATATAAATATAACTATTAATATTTGTCACCATTTCAGAGACATTAGAGCAGTTGCGAAGCGTTTAGGGTGCCCAACATCCAGAAAAGTGGCGATGGATCATCTACAACAGAGGTTTCCAAACTTTTCTGGACTACCGCCCCTTTAGAAAAAAAAAAGAAAAATTCTAACGCCTTGTCGTCCATAATAATTGATTTTATATGAAATATATTTATCTATTAAAAATCACAAATTAATAAAACGACAACCAAATATACAATAAGATTGTTTATTAAAATTTTAAAAATAAACATAACATCAATAAGAATTTAAAAAAATAGGAAATAAACAAAATTAACAAAATTAATAATAAATAAAAGAAAATGAGATAGTTGAGGCTGGTGGAGTTTTAATAATTTATCAATGTCGGGTTCCAATTTTGTTAACATCAATCGCAGATCGCGGCGAAACTAAAAGAACTAACGTAACCAAAAGAAGGGCCACTTAAGCGTTTTACGAACCCCGGATAATCGCGCAACCTTATTGCTGATTAGTTGTGATGGTTTGTTTAAATTATTAATTAACGAAATTCCACACAATCTCAGTGGTCAATCTGGCTGATAACGAGAGGGTACCTACCCAATTCTCCTCAACAAAATTTCGCTTTTAACTTTAAAGGATACTTGTTCAGTACCTATAAAGCCCATGATGGACAGTGTACGCTAGATATCGATGCAGGCCTCACGTTTCATTTTGGTTAATCATGAGTTAATCAGGAAAGACCAGAAGAAAGTGGCAGCACCTTTGGCGGTTTTATATCATTTAATCAAGTTTTTGTTAAAAATAATCTAATTTGTGATAGTTTCTTGAGAATGGATTTGGATTGGTTTAAATAAAATGAATTTATCATCTTGGAAATGCGTTTATTTAATAAGAAATAGTGTGTGTATTATTTGTGGTAACAAACATATGTTATAGAAAATTTAAAAAATATAATTTTGCTGAAATTGTAAACATAAGGATTATAGCAGATGTAGTAAAAGAATTTCTACGTTTGCCAGGTTTTCTCGATTACCCTAAAATCGACAATGAAAACTATAAAGAAATGTTCTGCATTATCAATATTACAGCAAATACTTACATTCTTGCTAATTGCTAATTACTTCCTGCCCAAGCTGAAAATAAGAAAATGCATTTTTTTTGTTCAAAAGAGTTATCCTTAACATATCGAAGAAACTTACACTGCTACCCCGCTCCTATAAAAATAGTAAAGATAAACATGAGATCAAACGACCAAGTATATAACTTACCTTCTGAATCCTGAAACTCCAGCTAAAAGTAATCTAAATAGATAAAAAAATTAATTGGCGTAATTTTGTAATAATGAGTTTAATTTTCATGCATTAAATTTTTCTAAACAAGGGTATTAAGGAGACAATAGGAAATACTTACATTCGATGACGAGGGTCATCAGTATTAATTACATTAGTAGTGGCCGATGGATCACTGTAAGATATACTTAATATATAATGCCGAATATTCTCTTTAGAAAATTACAAAAAAATGTTGAGTTTTTAAAGGTGCATTTTGTTTGAAGAAATGTACTTTGGTATTGTATTCAGCAATAGGTTCAATTTCAATATTTTTCTTGGTAAATAAAATGAACTTACCCGTCACGTGCTGCTACATCGCTAGAAGATATAAAAGTAAGTAAATATGTGCCAGATGATTGGATAATTGCTAGGAACTTACCCTGGTTGTGTTGGTGGTTCGCTAAAAATATAAAATCATAAATATTTTATTCCTTTTTCCTACTAAGAATATAACATTTCATACGTTACAAGAAGTTATTCTAAAAACTTTTAATTGTGAAAATAAAATATTAGAATATTGTTACTGTTTTTCGATGTTTTAAAACATGAATATTGTTGTTAATTAAACAAAGAGCAGATAAAAAAATTAATTGACGTAGTTTTGTAATAATGAGTTCAATTTTGACGCATTAAATTTTTCTAAACAATGGTATTATGCAGACGATAGGAAATACTTACATTCGATGACGAGGGTCATCAGTATTAATTGCATTATTAGTGGCCGATGGATCACTGTAAGATATACTTAATATATAATGCCGAATATTCTTCTTTAGAAAATTACAAAAAAATGTTGAGTGCATTTTACAAGGTGCATTTTGAAACTAAACGTGTTCCGGGTTTGAACCGAGTCATGTCGTTTGCTAAAATAAAACTCGACGTTTCGCCCACAATCGTATGGGGCTTCTTCAGGAGAGTGATGGCAACAGTTAGCACGGTAACTCAACGTGTGAACCACGCCAGAGGCGAAACTAACTGAGCGGGAAGCAGTTGATCACGGTAACTCAGCATGTGAACCATGTCAAAGGCGAAAACCAACTGCAGTTAGTTTTCGCCTCCACCACTCTCCTGAAGAAGCCCCATACGATTGTGGGCGAAACGTCGTGTTTTATTTTAACCAACGACATGACACGGTTCAAACCCGGAACACGTTTAGTTTCAACTGACTCTGGTCGTGGAAGCCTACGTTTTTAAAGGTGCATTTTGTTTGAAGAAATTTACTTTGGTATTGTATTCAGCAATAGGTTCAATTTCAATATTTTTCTTGGTAAATAAAATGAACTTACCCGTCACGTGCTGCTACATCGCTAGAAGATATAAAAGTAAGTAAATATGTGCCAGATGATTGGATAACTGCTAGGAACTTACCCTGGTTGTGTTGGTGGTTCGCTAAAAATATAAAATCATAAATATTTTATTCCTTTTTCCTACTAAGAATATAACATTTCATATGTTACAAGAAGTTATTCTAAAAACTTTTAATTGTGAAAATAAAATATTAGAATATTGTTACTGTCTTTTTTTTATGTTTTAAGACATGAATATTGTTATTAATTAAACAAAGACATAGGATTTTTAATACTTATATGTGAAGTACTAACCGTGAGGATGGTCCAGCCCTGTAATGAAATAATTAGTTGAACAAAGCCCTAATACCTTGGAATAATTCTTACCATAAACACTGCGCCAGAGCTAGGATCACAAGTAGAATTACAACCTTCATTCTGGACGGGTGTGATACGCAGGTGTATAAAGCTAAATAACAGGGTAGCATACCGCTTTATATAATCGTTATATATCCTTATTAACTACATGCTTCGTTTTCTATACACAATGACCTTTCACAAAAACTTAAATTTTCTATTGTTCTTCTTTAATAACTCCAGTCTTAGTAACAATTTTTAAATTGTTTTTCCATAAGTAATAAATGCACATTTGATTTGAAACAATTATACAACAAATATGCTCGTGATATACAGTGTCTGCAAATGGAATCGCGACATTTAGAATCTCGAATCCCAGCCCAGGATTTTTTAAAATACGTCGATTTGAGGAGTAAATGGTTTATTCCATTACTTACAAATGCGCATAGAAGTACTTCAATTGAGCGAAAAATCGACTAGAACGCGTTGTGGTCTCTTTAGATCATCCAGAATCCGAAATTCGTGTTATGTTAGTTGCAAAAACAACCACAATGTGTTTTGGCTAGCACGAGATGATGCGTAATGTGGTTATTGAAAAATGCCATAAAAAACCCTGCGAATTAAAATATCAAAAAAATTAGGTAATTTATGAAAATGGAACCTCATGTTCTCAGAATGTCATGAATATGTTCATGTTATCTGCAGAAAAAGTTATAAGAGAGAGGGTTTTGGTATAAATATTATTTGCATGCTTTATATACAAAAAAAAAAAAACATAAGTATTGCGGGAGAATGTGCCAAATTTGGTCAAGAAAAGCAGACACAAAAACTCGAAAGAAATGAGTGAAGTTGATACTGATACTAATCTTGTAGTTAGGGTGCTTGTTGCACGTTGCAGCATTTCTCAATAGCCACAACGTGTGTCGTGGTTAAACATTGTAGGAACCATCACACGAATTGCGCTTTGTGGTCGCTTCGAGTTAGCCACAAGGCCTTCTGGTTGTTTTTGCAAGTGTCATGAGATGAATTTCGTGATGTAGATGATCTTGGTTGATATTTTCGCTCAATGAGCTTTTCGGCCTTTGAGCCTAACACAAATACAAATGGGTAACCAAAATGAATATTTCGTATTTATTTGAAGTTCAGTAAATACAATTTCAAAAATAATTGTAAATCAAATGCCACGTTCATTGTTCTTCTTCCTAAAAATTAGAAACGTGTATTAGTTAATGTTTAAACATAAACATAATTTAAATTTTGTTTAAACTTATCGGTTCACTCATTAAGTTTAATTTATAGTAAACAAGCGACTTCGAATGCCACGTGCACCAATGAATGATTAGGTTTATTGAAGATTTTCATACTTACAAGCCTAACAGGTTCAAACATTGCACTTCTTTTCTGAGGGCGATATCTAAAAGAGAAAATGCTCTTAAATTCTATGAATCTAAGAAAAACTTCAAATTATGTCAATTATCCAACAAACAAAGATAGTTGGGTATAGGAAATATTGAAGAAGAAACATTTAAACATATAAACTTGTATAGTTTGTAGATGAAACCGAACACTCTGTATATTTGGACAAAATTTTGTGTTATGTACAAACAACTTTTTCTGTAAATTGTTGAGGAAAGGGCCACGCATTAGGTGGTCATGCTGTATAAGAAAATTAATTAACGTGATTTAATTGATTGTTTAAAGTTCTCGCAAAATTGCGCTTTTGTCCAAACTTATAGCTAGATTGCTCTAATTTGATATTTAAGTGATTTATATTAAATTAAAAATGCTGAGCAATAGAATAAAACGAGGCAACATTGAGAAAAATCCTCCAAATTATAGTTACCTGTATGAAGGTGGCACAATTGTTGTCAAACCTGGAAAAGGAATCCAATTTATTATTGATTTTAGCTGAATCGTCTAACGACCTACCTTTTGTAGGTGTTGGCATCATTATTTTGCGGACGACTAAAATGAAATAGATGAAAAATAAGTAACTATTTAAAATTAATTTCAATTATTAGCCTATGTTAATAATATCTGAAGGGTTTTTAATGTTCGTAAATGTAACATTTATAGACTTACAGTTCCCCTTTTCTTCGCAATGCTCTCATTCGATAAGAATAATTTGTCGCACTATCTTCGTTTGGGTCGTTTGCTGAGTCGAATATGTCATCATTATCTGGTCCCTCTTCGTTATCATGGTCTGGATTTCGGGCTGGTAACTGTTCTGAACTCGGTTTGGATTTTGGATGTATCGGCTCATTACGATAGTTTTGCACGTGTGCTATCTGTTCATTCTCAGCTTCAGACTGTCCTTGTGCAATTTGTTCACCGACCGTCTGTCCTGGTGGATTGTATATATGTCCCACAATATGTGCTGGTGGGGTAGGTGGTCCAGTGTGTTCCAGTGAGTAGTAGGCACGTCTCGGAGAATGTTGTAGTAGAGGAGTTCCCACGAATGGTAATGGGCCCTGCTTTATTAGTAACGGCAGATTGCCTATCCCAATGACTGATCCCGCAGGCGGTTCTCTTATATATGGTATCAGTTGATTTTTTCCAGGCGGAATCACTCCGGGTGGGTAAGGTCGTTGGAATTGTTGTCTTCCAGATGATGGGATGAATTGTCCCCCTAGTTGTCCATTTATTGGTGAAACTTGACCGCCCAATAGCGGTCCTTGGCTGTTCAATGGCGGACCTTGGCTGCCCGATGGTAAATGGTAAAAATCGAATTGTGATGGTAGAAGCGGTTCACCCGATGATGGGATTTGATGGGTCAAGGGAGGAATTTGCCAGTCCACTGGTGGGAATTGGCTACCCAATGATCGCAATTCCCAAACGGATGGTGGAACTGGCGGGCGCAATGTTGTAGTTTGCCCGTCTAATGGTAGGAATTGTCCTCTTATTGGTGGCGATTGTCCTCCCCCCGGTCGGTAATATGATCCTCCTAGCGGTGGGTATGGTGGTCTTGTTAAAGGCGAAGAGGGGCGCCCTAGCACAGCACGTCCATTTATGATTACCACTGGTGGTCTAGAAAACTCCGGGAGCAGTTGCGCAAGTAAGTTCGCCAGAGCTTGTGACACAGGACGTCCTGCAACCTGATTTACAATTGGTCCTGACGGTAATCCTCCAGGGTTTCCTATCACAGGGGAGTTGGGGTATGTCCCAGGATATCCTATTACCTGCTGCCTTTGGTACCCAGGGGAGAGTGGGATTGGTGGAAGGTATGTATTCGCAGGGTATACTACATTCGATGTTCCGGGGTATTCAATTTCCACGCCGTGAAAACTTTGTTTTGGGGGAATGAAATCGGGAAATTGTAAAGCACGAGCAACTGGATCGCCGTCATCGTAGACGGTTTCATCATCATCATTACTTTCTTCCTCAAGTCTTCGGGCTGGTAGGATATTCTCCTCGTTGCCTGCGGGTTCGGTTTTTTATTTTAATAGTTTTAAACGTTTAAATACGTAAATTTGACAATGTAATAAAAATTTTACTTTTGGAAGCATTTGGTTGAACGAAAAATTGTGCTACACTATTCTTAAAATTAATTTCAATTCAAATCGTTTTTCCATGCTGGTGATAAATGGTTGTTAAATGTATTAAGTCGCCTTTTGCGTACAAAAAGGACTGCTCAAGAGTACGCGACGGAAAAATATTTTTTCGTTTTTTTCCAAAACTGATAAACTGAAACACTATTATTGATCGTTAATTTTAATTAATTAGAAGCATTTAAACCGACTGCAGTGACATTCTGATTTGAAGTTGAAACTGTACCGAGGTACTCGAAATGTTGCGTCCCATTATATTGAAGGATGCCAGGGTTTCATTCACCTCGGTTACCTTCAATGAACTTCATTGCTTCTTATTTGATAATTCGGTATTTCGTTTATAAACCTTTTACTTTTGCGATAAGAGCTGGACATGTTTTAAGTTTTAATGTAGTTCTAAATATTTGTATTTGTACACACCTTCATTGTTGACGTTGTTTGTAGGCGGCGATTTGTCGAGCACCTGCCGTATTTTTTCACGTGGGTATTTTCCATTCCAAGTTAAGGCCACTGGGGAATCAGGAATATTTCGCCTGTTGCAAATATTACATTGTACAAATTGTTAACACTAAACTGTATCGGGAATTCGTAGATTCCAATGTCCCAATGATACGCGTTGTTCTCTCCTTCCCCAAAAAATACACCGGCTGCAATTACAAATGCACCACCACAAAAATTTTGCAAAGTAATGTTTATTGATATCAAAAATGCTTATACTGCCTACAAACATGTAAATGAAAGACAATTCGACAAACGAAAAGTAAGTAAAGCTCGTCTAGCGCATCTATGCTCAGGTGTTAAAGGTAACCGCGATAAAGACCGGTAGCTAAGGAACCCCATAAACACCATTCATCCGCAATGATAACGTTTCACCATTGTGGCGCTAAAAAGACCGAATGAAACCGGAGTTGCACAAACAAGCGCTTTAAAAGAAATTCTTCTTGGAGGATGGTGCATTTTTAATTGCAGCTAGTGTATGTACCTACTTTTGCCACTTCTGCACACTAAAACATGCGTAATATATGAAACTAAAAGAAAAATTTCTTGCCGTCTTGCTAACGTTTAATTCTGTAATTTTTAATTTAAATTTGTTATGCCTGGTTTCGCTTATATTGTGCTACACTTGACGATTCCATCCCTCCATAGCGGTAATGAGCTAAATGTTCTTCGAATCCAATGCCTACTGCCTTTTTCGTTTGTCCAATATAGGGTTTTTATCACAGTCAGCCTATGCGATTATATAAATTTTTCGGATTGTTTAGAAGATTTGTGTTAGAAGCAAGAACTTTTCCTTTCAGTTTGGAATATTTTGCATGTTTTAGGGTAATCTTGCGATGCTTTAGAATAGGAATAAGGGAGTAAGGTGTAATAGACTTAAAATCTTTTTCCTACACCATTTACAACGGAAATCCACGAATTCCCGGAACAATTGTTTCGAATCAAATAGCTTGTGTGGTCTAGTGTTTGCCGAAGTACTCCCTCCCTCCTTGCTATCATTATTTTATATAAATTGCTAGTGTATATCATTGATTTCCAGCAACAAAAGTATGTTTTGCAAGTGTTATTTTAAATTGACGAGTTTATTGTGTTATTGACTTGGATATTTATGTTATTCAGAAGTTTTAGAAAAAATATAGGCAAGATTTCATGGATAGAATAGACAAATGGCTGAGATTGTAAACTTCATTGCAATATAAAGGTGCTGATAACCATAATTATGCATCAATAAAATTCATGGAAACTGTCTGAATAGGGTGCTACTATTTTTTAAGTGTGGTCATGGCCCAACGGGGTGTAAAACTTGTAATAAGTTCAGGAGCTTTTGTATGTAAATTGTATGTGTATAGTATTCCATGAGGATTTTGGAGTGACCAGTCAGAGGCAGGCCCTCATACCACTGGACCACCGAGCCGTTAAATATTGAATTTCTTTTAAGTGATAGTTATGATGACCATGTGAAGATGTTATTCAAAAATAAGGTATATAAGTTTATACAGGTGCCTCACGAGAAATCATCAATATATGAAACTGTATACATTGTCTACATATACTGTTGAACTAAGACAATTGTAACTCAATTAGAATATAAAATAATTACCGATTGCTTACGTGGGTGCCGTTAGGTACTGCGCTGCAACAATAAAAAATTTTAGATCTTTAATTGTTATTGTTAGATGTTCTATGCTTACTAAAGACCTTCCAATAGGCATAGCGTAATCAAGAATACTATCCTCATCATTAACAATCTACTATATCGTATGATCCTTGGAGAAGCGGTACATGTACTGTAATGAACGAAATTTTCAGTACCAAAAGACGACGTTCTGGTTAATGATCCATTTTTCAATTATACTCCTACTATGTAGACTACTTAAGTCTATTGTTCACAATTTTCAATTGTTCTTGTTGATTGATAATTTGCGGATGGGCTTGTAAGGTGCGGCTGGTTAATGTGGATTTTTAATGGATTATTGTTTTTCCAGTACATCAGTGATATGACATCGTGATGATTTTATTAGCTATATTTGTATCTAGCAATTCTTTCTTCTGCGAATGATTTTTTTTTTAATTTTGGAGAAGATCTACTAACTGATTAATGTAATTTTATTATATATTCACTTTGTTTTATCTTATTTATCGGTTCATTTATTGAAAGAATAATTACCTCAAGAGGAACTATCACAGACGCTTGCAGTAATTTGTTGATGTCAAACCAATTGCTTTGGTTATGAAGTGAAACCCCATCAAAATAAAGAATTTCATTTCTGAATAGGGTAATAGTGAAATAAAAACGTAGGCTTCCACAGCCAGAGTCAGTTAAAACTTATCCCGCGTTTGAACCGTGTCTTGTCATTTTTTGTTACACGAAAAGTCGACGTTTCTCCTACAGTCATATGGGGCCTATTCAGGAGAGGGAAAGGCGGTAGGAAACAGTTACTGTTTATCAGCGAAACAGGACTCTGTCAAGACTCGTCTGACAGAGCACTAGCGTTTAATTAGAACACGCTTCCCATCGAATTCGGCTATCGCTGTATATCATCTAGATACTGGTGATCAGATATTATTCAGTGCAACTTCATCACTTTGTAATTCTTTCCACATTACAATTGAAAAATTAAAGATAGAGATCTCTAAATATCTTTAAGAATGTTAATAGGGACAATAGGTGTTATCCCGTCGCGGACATATGGAAACCCGTCAATCACTCCATACAACGGGTGTAGGTAAACTAAAAATTCAGCCATAGATAAAGCAATATGCAGAACCTATAGAGCTATGCTCCCGAAATTTATGAATTTATCACCAGATCTACAATAAGTACGATCTATAAGGTTATTAAAACGTATTCTAACAATTCACTTGTTAAGTTTACCATGATTTTATATTTATTTATTGCCTCTTTCCTTCGTAATAGTGCGCATAAACATGATCATCTGAATTGAGAGGGACTTACAGGAAGATTGATGGATTTATTTTAATTTTGTTTTATGTAGATGCCGCTGACAAACCCTTTCATTCGATTCTATTCAGTTGTAACAAGGGACGTAGATGCAGTTTTCCGGTCGAGGATATAGTTTGCAAACATTCACGACCGCAAAGGTACTTACGTGTGTTTTTTTTAAGTATTTTTTCTACTACCTGTACCTGCTTTTTTCTAAAAAACCTATAACCTATAACTGTAATTTTCCTCGTTTTCTGTTATCGATGTTGCTGGGGCTACCTTTGCCGTTGCAGGTTTGTTTGCGGGTGATCCACTGGTTTTTATAGCGAGGAACTCGGGGGATCGAGGTTTTTGTTTCCTTTTTGAAGAAAGTGGTATATGTGGAGGTTCATACGAAAATATGAATAAATTATAAAATCAAAATAAAATTAAAAATAGACGGCGTTAGATATTTAAAGTTGACGTATTTTCACTAATATTATAATCTTTGAATACAAAATGTGCCCCTCGTTATAAACCCTTTGAAAATAATATTCATTAAAAGCTCCAAAAGGCAGAAAATGAAGGATAAGAAAAGAAATAAAAGCGATATTAAGTGTACATCCAAAAATACACACACAACGTATTAGTCGTATTTTGAAAATTAATTTGCAATGCAAAGAAACAAAATACTGCCTTTCCACTTAGAAGAGAACAAAGAAAAGTAATGTGTAAAGAAATATTTATATTTTAGTAATTTAGTGCGTGTGTTTAAAATAGTCTTTTTAGAGTGTTAGTTCTGGTAATAATTTAAGAAGATCTGCATTTTTAATGAATATATATATGGTGACAATTAATCTCGAGGCGTGTACATTCAACAATGTGAAAATAGGAAGATTACAATATGTGCTTATACAGTGCTATAATACGTACAAACCGCTGTAAAAATATTTTGCGGGAATATACTTCATGGTCAGTTTTCTTAATGGTTTTAGTAGGAAAAATAAAACTAAATAATTTATATGCTTATTGTTTATTTAACAAAAAAATTGCAATGTACTTCGCCCAAACGATTCCATAGATTATGCCGAGCTACTTCTGTAAGAAAAGAAGAGTATCAAAGACATGATTAAGTCAATATCACGTACTAGCAAAGATAAAGTTTATATTAGTCACCAAACAAAATTTGAGAAAAAATGTAAAAAGAAGTTTATAAAGAAAACATAATTCTTACCCTTTACATTGCCCTCAATGGGATTATTGGATTATCCCAATCCTAGGTTGATTCTGAAATGTTAACTAATTACAGAACTATTCCCGTACAAGATGTCCCATCTCGAATTATATCAAAATATAGGAAGAGTGTGAATATTTAACACTTTAAATGAGCCGCCACAAATGCCAGACTATTTAGGATGTGAGGAGAAATAACTGAATGATATCAGTAAACCAGATTTCTCTTTAATGTATGACTAACTACAATTCTCGATGGGGCACCTTCTATCATGCTCTGTGCAAGCATCACTTACTCTTTGGACAGATGTGCACCAACGTTAATCCTGTGGAGCATAACAATTAGTAATACTTTACGATACTTTCATAGCTACAGATTACACACATTTTTTGTTAAAAAAATTCCAAAATAAATTCAAGAAGTACAAAATATCTGTTTAAAAATAGTACAATTTACGGCAGAGTGAAACAAGCATAACAGAAAACAACGTAGTTACATTTTTACTAACATGTTACTAAAGCTGGGGTCTACACACGTAAGGTTCTCTGCACGACAGAGATGACCCGGTGCATGAATTTGTGGGTAAATAAGACGATGAGCCAGTGAACGTAAATACCATTCGCCTCGCTGGTTGGTAAAATCTTCTCAAAAACTATTCAGAGCTCTCAGGGAGAGATAAAAAGGTATCCTAGGTGTTTGATTTCAAATTTTAAAGTATTTAGATTTGACTTAAGATATTGAATATGAACTATTACAAAGAAAAGGAGAAAGATAAATAAATAAATAATAAAAAAACAAGAGAATGTAATCAAATTGAAATATGAAAGTTGACTGTACGCGCAATTGTGATTTTAACTATAGTCAGCTAACTACTCAATCAAGCATGCACTAATGATTTGAACTTTCAGTAGTGATCCGTAAGCACAATTAATCATACTAAATAGCCAAACAAACCAGCCGAAACTAACAACAAATTACTTTAATTATAGTTCATACAGTTATACAAAGAATGTGCTTAATACTAACTCAGACTAATATCAGCAGCGCAGGTGACAGGCTATTCGGCGAGGTTCAGAACGGTTAACAGTGTTTAAGTCTACTTCGGGCGGGTGAGAATAACTTTCGATGACGCTGGGCTTAATACTATTGGATTGCTTAGCGGGATTTGTATTGATAATCATTATTATATCCGTACCACGATTGGCTCAAGAAAACAATTGAATCTTCATTACCAGAAAAAAGGGTCTCGTGCTCGATATCACACCTCAGTACTACGCCGCTTGCCAAATGCGCACACAAAGGATGCTATTCACAACTAACAAGGTTTAGAGCATGTCGAAAGGTCAGTTCACGAAGTGAAACTTCGTATAGATTCTTCGGTACACGAGATGGCTCGGCCTATCGAACACCAATGAAATGCCAGAATCGAAAGTGTTGCACTAACCCTTGTAGAGTGCACTAATTAATTAAATAATCTATTACGGCGCATGATTTGTAAAATATAAGAAATAAGGGGTTTTCAGCGACATGAAAACTGTGTAAGACGATCGATTGCCAGGTGAAGCAATTGATATTTTAATGAGTTATGAATATAATTCAAATTGGCGGTGATAATATGTTAGAATAGGCTATTATGAAAGTACTTAGCTGCGTGGAATTTTGAAAAATATCAATATTATAGATTTTATTTGACGATGAATATGAACCTTAAATACAAATTATATGGAAATGGATTGCAGATTAAAGTGTAACAATTGGATAGGGCAGTATAAGACGGTGAAATTGTCAAGCCCGTCGAATTTAAAATTTGAACACGATAATTTGAATACTGAGTTTTAGAACTAAATGTTTATTAAATTCTCCCTATAGTTCCTGCTATCACTATTGTTGATGATATAAACGTCTTCATTGATAGCAATGTATACATCCTAGAATATAGACGGCGCTACGAGTTTTCAATTGGTATATTTCATTTATTTACACTTTTTAAGCTTTGTTTGTTACTATATTGACTTACCCCGCGTTCCCAGAAAGACCGCCGCCTACAGGATAACAACCGACTACTGTACAACCACCTCCTATGCCTCCTACACCACCGATACCGGTAGCAACACCATGTCCAATACCGGTTCCAATACCGGTTCCAATACCTGTTCCCATACCGGTTCCCATACCGGTTCCAATACCGGTTCCAATACCGGTTCCAATACCGTTTCCAATACCGGTTCCAATACCGGTTCCGATACCGGTTCCAAAACCGCCCCCAGTACCGCTTCCAATACCGACTCCCACACCGGTTCCAATACTATGAAAGGACTAATCAATACCACAGTCTCATACTATAACACGTAATAATTCATTATGTGACATGCGCAACGTATGGAATTGTGATTTGTGGATAATTTTGCATACTTTTAATAGAAGAGCAGAGAAAAAAGAATTTCCAAAGACGAATGTAATCAGTTGTGTCTACAACCTCAATTGTTTTCTTGTTTAATTTCTCAGTTGTTTCGGGACTAAATTCACAGCTACTTGTTCGAAATTTTAAAATATTCCGGTCTGCACTTGTGGCTCCCTCTGCACTTCTCGAAGTCGTTCTCGTAAAATTTTCTGCTGAGAAATAATCCACATTCTTATTCGAAAGTAAAATTTACATAGCTCTGTTATTGAATTATTGTCTGGTCATAATGGCAGGTGATGGGCTCAGAATATTGTACCATTTGCTGGATTCATTTTGTTTTTAGCATAAAAAAATTCCAACATCGGAAATATAGGATCCATCGTTAACCTTCGTTCTCGAATTGTAGAAAGGAAACAATTTTTTATAATGCAGTACAATCAATTGTGGATTCGTGGTAAATTTTTATGATGGTTCTCTTTTTGGTAAACTAGGGCGTGATACTCTTCACAAATTCATTTATTACGTTATTAGGGGTTGAAAGCTCAATGTCTTGACCTTGGAAGCTGTGGAAAACTTCGCGTTTTAGTAATCATGTAACTATCTAGTAGATAGACTTTGGGACAGGGTGTCCACCTAGCGTGTGGATGGAAGATAGTTTCTGGTATTTGGCCTATTTTGGTGCAGGGTAGGCATTAAAAATTAGGCACTTGTAAATATCTTTTAGAGTAGGGATAGATCGAGGCATGTTTGAATAAAACGACCTTTTCTAACATCGTTCGGTCGTACTATGGGCAATGGAAATCCGAAAAATATGTTTGGAATTTATTCAATATGCGGTGTGGGTGTATTGGCATTTTTACTGTTTACCACACTGCACTATACTCCTTGGTATCATTATTGTTGATACTATAAATGTCTTCATTATTAGCCATGCAAACATCTTCAAATACAAATGGCGCTACATATATTTACTATTTTTCATTTATAATTATTATTGTACTCATTTGAAGTTAACTTACCCTGTACCACTGCTTACAAGAGTTCCCCCTACGCCTCCGATACCTCCCAAGCCTCCTGTGCCTCCGATGCCTCCGATGCCTCCTGTGCCTCCAATGCCTCCCAAGCCTCCTGTGCCTCCTATGCCTCCCAAGCCTCCTGTGCCTACTACGCCTCCGATACCTCCCAAGCCTCCTGTGCCTCCTACGCCTCCCAAGCCTCCTGTGCCTCCTACACCTCCGATACCTCCCAAGCCTCCTGTGCCTCCGATGCCTCCCAAGCCTCCTGTGCCTCCGATGCCTCCGATACCTCCTGTGCCTCCTATGCCTCCTATGCCTCCTGTGCCTCCTACGCCTCCGATACCTCCCCAGCCTCCTGTGCTTCCGATGCCTCCTAAGCCTCCTGTGCCTCCCAAGCCTCCTGTGCCTCCTATGCCTCCTATGCCTCCTGTGCCTCCTACGCCTCCGATACCTGCCCAGCCTCCTGTGCTTCCGATGCCTCCTAAGCCTCCTGTGCCTCCTGTGCCTCCTATGCCTCCCAAGCCTCCTGTGCTTCCTATGCCTCCCCAGCCTCCTGCACCTCCTATGCCTCCCACACCACCTATACCAGTTGTAATACCGCCTCCAATACCAGTTCCAATACCAGTTCCAATACCAGTTCCAATACCAGTTCCAATACCAGTTCCAATACCAGTTCCAATACCAGTTCCAATACCAGTTCCAATACCGCTTCCAACACTATGAAAAGACCAATAAACAACCTCGGACTATAATACATGATAACTTATGGTGCGTATAGCGTGTGGATTGAAGTTTTAGGGATACTTTTGAGAGAAAAGGAAAAGAAAGCAAATCTCTAAAGACGGATACAACCAATTATTTCTATAGCCTAGAATAAACCTCAATTAATTGATTAATTTTCTTAACCAATTCCTCACATATTTCTGGGCGAAATCTACAGCGCCTTTTTGGAAACTTCGAAATATTCCAGTCTGCACTTGTAGTAAATAAAATCTCCGTAGCTCTGTCGTTGAACTATTGTCTGATCACACAGACAAGTGAAGTTAAATGAGCCCAGAATATTGTATCGTTCGTAGGATTAATTTTGTCTCTAATTTAGTCTCCTCTGGAACATTTCCAAAAATGGGAATATAAGAGCCCTTGCCGCGAATTACCTTAATTATCTTTTGGAATGCAAATGGCGCTACGAGTTTTTTGTTAGTACACTTCATATATCTACCCTTCTTGATTTCTATTTGTTACCATACTGAGATGAAATTAACTTACCCTACAGGAACACCGCCGCCTATAACAGCTCCTCCAGTATTACAACCATATGGCAGACAACCAGCTCCTCCTATGCCTCCCAAACCTCCTACGCCTCCCAAACCTCCTACGCCTCCCACAC
>LR736862.1:8313111-8448581 GCA_902654985.2 Oryctes borbonicus
GCCCACCACCAAGTTGACCACCAACCTCAAGTCTAAAAGAATTGCGGCCGTTACTAAAGTGGTTAATAGTGGCAATAATAGAGTAACTTACTGTTTGTGAACGCCTACACTACCCTGGAGTCTGTAATGGTTAAAATAATCGCCACATAAAGAGTAACAACTTATTATTATATTCATTAAGTTTGCCTCTTAAAATTAGTTAACCACCAAGTGCTCCTGCACTAGAATAGCTTTGTGCCAAACACAAATCACAAACTTGTCAGAGCAAATCATATACCGTGAAACCAGTCAGAAATTTTTTTCAACAAATCGAATCGCGACTGATTAGCTTGTGATTGATGTTAGAATGAGCCTAATAGTCATTGATCTTAGAAGGATCTTCATATAAAAGATTATTCGATAAACACTTACCCACCACTAGGAGAACCGCCGACTCCACCAGTGACTTCAACGCTGAAGCAATTGCGAGTATTAACATAAATAGGTGGCTTCTTTTGGTATATAACTTACTGTTTTTGGACATCTAGACTACCGACGAGCCTATCAAATTCAAAATAAAAAAATAATTGTTCGGAGTAGATTGTAACTCACCCCCCTCCACTAGCACCTTGATGAGCAATCCTGAAACAATTGTGTACATTACGAAGTAATTTTTTAGATCTAGTCTTTTATTGAAAATGAACTTACTGGACGTCAGCTGATCCCTGCGCTTCTGCTTGAGCGTGCAGGGAAGCTAGGGCAGCCTCCCTAATAAGTATTAAAAAAAATGTGTTTCAGAAAATTACCTTCTTTGTTATAATTATGTGATGCAAATAATAGTTGTTTTGTCAAGACAATGTTGTTGTTTAATTTAATAATGCGCCCTATCCCACTTAAATTTTGTGTTACGTTTCGATCCTTTCATGGCGATAATGTGCTATGTGTTCTTTGAACTTAGTGTTTTTTGCTCGTCTTGTTTGTCCAATATATTAAAGATTATCATTGCTATTAAAATATGTTTTATGGTGGATATTCCATTTTCATAAAGACTATGAGAAGAGGTGACTTGCCGACAATGGCTCTCCAATTGTATAAGTTAAACGGTACTTCCAGATATTTCGAAATTTCGGTGTATTTGAAGCTATTACGGTACAAAGGTATCATCCAACATTGTGTGTCATCCCAGTTACCAAAATTAATATTAATATGTACCTCGTAGGAACCACCATTAAAGCGTTATTTATCCAAAGCGCGGTCGGCATATTGGATCATTTGAGAAATTTTTCATTCCGCGCCAAAGTGTGATATTTTAACAGTAGCAAGAAATAAACATCAATTCTACTCGGTTTTTCGGACACTTTTGAGCTGCATAAAACAATATTCGAAGCATATACAAGGAGATTTAATATGCCAATAACAATTTTAGCCTTTGTGTAAATATAATGTAAATAAAACAAAGTAAAAAGGAGAGAGATAATTTTTTTTATACTCTAATTCGGTTCCTTCTTCGGAATGTTGGTGATTTACAAATTTGAAATAGACGTTTTAAATAACGGAATCCAATGAAACAAAGTTGGAGCAAAAGAATGATTTGATGCACCACCAGCCTGTAGAATGTAGATGGTTGGTGGTAAATTTTTATAAACTTGTACAAATTTCTATTTCGCTGGAGATACTCATTAAACCTAATTTGTAACCGTTATCTTTTTTAGTTAAATGTTCAACAAAATATAGGGAATCGTATCACAGCTCGTTTGAAGGAAAAATGTACCAATTTCGAATTAATGTTGAAGTCCTGTGCATAAATTGCAAGTAGCAGATCATTTTTGATGAATATCTTTACTAAAACACAGGTTTTTTACTTCAAAAAAACCGTTGGATCAGTTAAACAATCATATAATTTATAATAAACAAGTTCTTACGCTAGTTTATGACCTAGTAAACCCAGTACGGGGGTTGCCCTGGAAATTAGAATTATCGTAAATTAAACCGAAACGAGCGTCGTATTGTAAATTACTTACGACAAGCTTTGTACGAAA
Source organism: Oryctes borbonicus (assembly GCA_902654985.2). Lineage (NCBI taxonomy): Eukaryota > Metazoa > Arthropoda > Insecta > Coleoptera > Scarabaeidae > Oryctes > Oryctes borbonicus. Next base: position 8,315,130 of record LR736862.1, read on the forward strand.
GCTAATCCGTATAATAGAAACACGAACATTACGACCAAGGGATGGCACTCACGATGTAGGGACGTTAAAAAATTGGTATTCCGGTTGTATTTCGTTCTTATATACTTACCGTTCCTAATTTCACAGTTCACCTCAAAATAATGTAATGATTCTCAAAACAATAGTTATTGTTGTACGATTTTTATTGGACATCAATAAATGTTAAATTTCATTGATAACGTTAATCCTTGAAATAATTAAGCAAATTGGTATTCTTGAGGTTTCTTTGTAGCGATTAATTCATTTCAGATACCTTTGTAAATCGTATTTTAATTATTTTTTATCAGGTATATTAAATTACAATTTTAACTATGTTGAATTATTTTATTTATTTATTATTTGTTAGTGCAGGAGAAGATGCATAGCATTCTCATTTGGTATTGAAGGAGTTGAGGCAAGAAAAAGATCAGAGATGTCGTAAAATCATGTCTAAGTACGGAGGGTATTTAGTTTCCTTTAAAAACGATACAAAACTTGACGTACGATGCTTTACGTAAATCTCTTCGTTTTATCAAAAAATATAATGCTAAGATAGCTTAGCTTCCTCATGGTATTAATGGAATAATTCACGGCAAACGCAACAAAAGGAGAGAAAAAAAAAATTACACTAACACACGGACATGTTTCTGCCTACCCGGCGTCATCAGCGTGGTTTCGAGAGTAATTTTTTTTTATCTTCCATTTTTTTTTATCTTCCATTAATATCATGAGGAAGCTAAGCTATCTTAGCATTATATTTTTTGGTTATTGTTTCTAGATATTTTCTGATGTGTTCTCTTCGTTTTATGTTAAACCTAATAAGAATTCGGAAAAAATGTACAAGGTGATTTATAAAAAAAAAAACAGAAACGACATGGCAACGATATCAATGGCTATCGTGCAGAATCTAGTTGATATAGAGAATTTCTTCGACGTATTGCTTAAAACTCAAATGTTCAATGGAACAAAATCCTTCTGGTGCATAAGGCGCTTAAGATATCACTCGTTAATGAAGCGGCGAGCGATATTCAATTATCTCTAAAACTAAGATAATATAAACAACACTTGTATTGTTTGTGTGTTTGAAGACTCTGTGTGTTTTGAGGTAATTCTTTTGTTGTGCAGATCTTTTATCCAGGTGTTGGACATACTGTATGAGCTTTTTTTGTTGCGTTTTTTCAAAGATGTTTATGTAAGTTTATAGTTTACTTTAGCGATTCTAGTATTATTGTAAAATCTCGCATTGTTACTGTTTTTATAGACTATAAAACTAGTTTTATGTAATCAGATAATCATATCAATGCATTTCTTAAAATAATTGCTGTTGTTATACACCTTTACAACTAATTGAAAAAAGTTTAATTCTAAATAAACCCGATAAAGGAAAAATGTTGATTTAGTTGCTGTTTTATTCATATATTAAAATGTTTACATTTTTATAGCCACTGGATTACTATTTATTGCATATTTAACTAAAGAATATGTTAATGCCCTTATGTATGCTACATATTTTGTCAAATAATAGAAATGTTGTATTTTGCGGAGAATGGGAACCTTATAATATCGTGTAACAAATTTCATTCAAATCGGTGAGTTCATTGATAATACAAGTTTTTGATCAAATAATAGAATATGTTACGATTTATGCAGGATTATAGGATAGCTCAATTTGAACTCTTAGAGATTACATGTTGAACAAGGTAAAATTGTACATTGTCTCCCCCTTGCAACGACTAAATATCGATACTCTCTTCAACGTGGCAAGGCCAAGCACTTAGGATCAGTAAATAAAAGCACAGAACCCCGTTTATTGGGAATACCCATCATAAACTGAAATGGGAGTAATAAAATCTGCTTGGGAATCCTACGATAATCCAAGGGCACGGCTGCGAGTAGTAGAAAGTATCTCATGGGGAGACAAAAAATAAAAATGTCACTGTACATGAATCCATTCTCAACAACGCTGCTCTTGGGAACAATGAAGATATAAATTTACTGGCTAGAACCGATGCATATAATCGACGTAAACACATTCTGGATTAATTTTCTTGCTATTTCTGCATTCGATCCCTTTAGCTTTAATAAAACCAATTTATCGATATATGAAATCTCAAATTTTCGATCTCGCAAGATGATTTTTCGCCTTCTTAGATTAACTTTAAACGATTACTAAGATATTACTTAAGTATTCCTTTCACCTTTCTCTAAAAACATTAATACGAATATGTGTCTCGATGCAGTTGTATCTGGTTCTAGATGGCTTTTATATAAACAAGCACATGAATACTTTGAAGTGTAAGAGTATCGACTTTTATGGAAGTATGCGGAAGTTTTGGTTGGATCCCTGCTGACGGATAGTTGTTTTATTATGTATGGCATTTCAAAGGCAAGCCTGACGAAGGTACTTAGAGTTTGTAGTTGAATACAAGATATGGTAGATTTTCTTATAGTTTCGGCAATGCGATGAAAAATTGTTTCTATCAATTGCAACGTTTACAATATACAATTACAATTGTATTATTGCCTTGTTTAATTTATGCTAATTCAATTTTTCTTAAATGGGACACACTTTATTTTTTTTTTTTTGAGAATCTGTTAGACACTGTTCGAGAAATTTTTGTTAACGTTTAGTTATACCTAAAATCAATTTCGGTCCTTCTGTCTATCTCGCTCTTACTGCAAGGTAGCTGGAAGGGAACGTAGGGCGAACGGTAACGAGGTTGTAGGATACGGGACGGCCCATCCTACGTCGGAACCGATATCTATCGGAAGAAAGTCCAATTCTCGCCGTCTACAGTAGTGTTTAATATAGCGATACGATTTTTTTTCCGACGCCTTGCAAGCAATCAGAAAGTAAATCGAAACATTCGCATTAAATTTAGAAATGCGCAATCGTAAGGGCGATGGCCCCGTGCCGAAAACTATCCAATCAGCTGCGACCAACTCAAAACAAACGATGGCCATCTTTTTGGCTAATTTCCATCTAACTTAAAAAATCAAAACAAAGGAGAGGGGAAAAAGTTTAAAAAAAATATCGGTTTCCTTCCACGTCCACCTGGAGGTGGTAAGCTTATGGGACAACGTGGCCGCATTGCTCAGACGGCGACGGTCGTAGGTCGCAATAAAACAGTGAGAGAATCTGGCTCCTGCAGCAGGAGCCACTTAACTAGGAAGGCGCCACTCACTAAACACAAAGTCACAAAAAGGAATATTACAATTTATATTTGTAGGTAAATCGGATAGCTTACTGTCAATGCTCGACCTAGGATCCCAAATAAGTTTAACTTGTGAAGGCTACTATTGCTGGATTAATATGTGGGATTTTTTATGTAAAGTGAAAGTGATAAATATCCAACTAACTTAATTTTTAACTTTTTAACTTAATTAAAGGAGTTTATGTGAAATTTATTAATATTTCGAATGTTTCGCCCACATTACACAATTGCTTTAAGAGATTCATTCGAAAAGCTTTTTACAGCTTGGTTAAATTGCGAATAACCTTCGGTGTGTTCGTATTATGCACCTTACTGCTGAAAAAAACTTACTGTACGATGCTTTAAGTAAACCTAGTAGCGTTATGCTGAGCTCTAATCAAAAATTGTCTACTTATTTTTGCCATTTATTGCTTGTTAACTCTCTAGACATTGTATGTAGGGAAATTATGGTTATTTCGAATAGATGCTGGAATTGTACAAAAAAAGACAAAGTTTACACACGTCTTCGGCGAAATTTATAGTACTTCATCGCAGCACTCAAAGCAAAATTTGCACGGTTTCATACTTATTTCGCTAATGTAGCACACATTGTATAATACATTGTCCGTATAGAAAGTATCCGGAATTTATTGTTTTTCTTAATTTTAATATATTTCTTTTTTGTTACATCCTAAGACAAAAGTAATGCATCTAGTAAGTTGTGCCGACTGTAGGGGCTATGGCAAAAATCATATAACAACACCAGCTACCAAATATTGTTGATTATCAACAGGCTTAATATTTGTGAAATAATGTCGCAAGTAGAAAGAAGAAAGTTGGTGGAATATTTGTATAGAAAAGGTGTTAAAAACGTAAAAAAATTAGTGCAATTGACTGAACTCGGAAAAGTGCAATATATGAGACAATAAAGAGGATAAAAAATAGAAGAGATATGAGCCATGGACCAGTTTATGGAAGACCGCGTAAGATTAGCGGAAACAATCTAAACGCTTTAGTGACTTTAGGACGACAAAACCCGCGCCTAGGGTTTGGAAAACTGGCTAACAGATTTGGAAATCAACGTCAAATAAGAGTGTGTCCAGAAACTGCCCGCATTTCACTGAGAAGACAAGGTTACTTATCAAGGAAACAAAAAAAAAATCCCTGCAATGGCACCTCTGCAAAAGCAACGAAGAATAGATTTTTGCCAACGATTTCGAGACGATAACTTTAGTGATGTTTTTATATCTGACGAAAGTTGTTTTCAGCTTGGTGCAAATCATTTAAAAATCTTATCAAGAGAAAATGTTGCCGTTCAAATTTCCAAATTTCCCACAAAAATAATGGTTTGGGGAGCAATCTCTCAGCGTGGTGCTACATCTCTCTGTATAATTGATGGTATCGTTAATAGTGCAAAGTATTGTGAAATTCTTAATGGCTTTCTTGTCGAAACGGCTCGTGGTTTATATTCCGAAGGGTGGCGTTTTCAACAGGATAGTGCAAGATGCCATACTTTTGCCTACACTAAAGCTTGGATGCTAGAACAAAACTTGGCAACAATTCCATGGCCAGCAGCTTCCCCAGATCTTAGTCCCATCGAAAACATATGGGGATTAATGAAAATTGAAGTAGAACGAGCAGCACCACGAAATAAAGAAGATTTGATTCGGTCAGTTTTACAAGCCTGGACCACTAACACCGAAAAGTATAGCGTTGACCTTGTTTCGGGATTACCTAAACGTTTAGTTAAGTGTTCACAGTTAAATGGAGATTGTATTAGTAAATGAGATGAATTATTTGTTGTGATTTTATTATCCAAGTAATAAAAATATATACCGTAAAATTATAGCTGTGCTTTTTGTTTTCCGGATACTTTCTAGACGGACTATACATCATGATCCATTAACAAAATTAAGTTACGTAAAGCAAACTTGGGAACGACATCTTGGAGAATCTAGTTAATTTAAAAAAAGTCTTTGATGTGTTGCTGAAAACTGCAAGAAATATGCAATCGAGTAACCGTTTTAGCTTGTAAGGTGCTTAATAGATTATTCCAACTATTTCAAAAACGGTGTCACTATGTTTGGCAATTTTGTCGTCTTTAAAAATGCAAATATGTCACAAACACCTTGTTTATATTCCAGCAACAAATCTGCAAAACGTATAAATGTATAATTCTCGATCCGTTATCTTGCAATAACATACGATATCGCCATTGGAAACACACCTTTCACCTTTCTCTTTATATCCTTTTTTACAAATAACTACATACATATATTTATCGCATGCGGCTAGAACAACCATTTAAAATAGAACTAAATGAAGTAACAACTATATTTTCTCCGTTTGCTTATACATAATACATAATAGGAAGTTAGGCAGCTAACCGAACTACGTGATTCGGCATTATAAAATAATCCATATTTCCTCATTAACGTGTCAGAATAACACAAAACAGGCTCTCACGTGGCTTGTACGGCGTTATAGAAAGCCCAGCGTGGGTGGTTAATATATTTATTGATTCCGGCAGATTAATGCATATGACACGAATTGATGTTAACGTTAAAATATTATTGTTGTAATCCAGTAAGCATGAATATACAATCATTTTGGTCCAACTTGTTTTAACGGTTAGACAAGATCGTCTTATGCAATCACATTGCTTCAATTTCGGCGTTCGCTTGCAAAAAAAAGAGGTTGCCCGTTCGAAACAAGGAAGTTACATGTTGTTACACAAGTATTTTCGAGAGTTCGCTAGGTGCACCAAACGATAACATCAATGCTATTATAACGAAAGGTGGCAAGGAATTTTGTTAAGTGGAATTAGATTTGTTAAGGCGAGAAGTAGTTGCAAAATTATTTTTTTCAATATCAATTATGACATACAAACTGCTTAGTCAAAAATTTCTGAAATTTGAATTTCCGAGTCAACTCACATAATAATAACTCCGCTACATGGAATTGTATACAAGCATCGGCACACTCCGCACCCCACATGTGACTTGATTAATTCGGGAATTCGTGGATTCTCATCGTCAACCGTGCGATCGAAATCACATTAGTGAGAAAAGGACTCTAATTCTAATATGCTTTGTCTATACTCTAAAGTACCTACAAGTGCCTATCCTTACCGCTTGTAAACCCTAAAACTTACGAAATATGTGAATTTAAACGAAAAGGTTCTGCTGTGCTGTACAGAACGTAAATATCTCAAAAAATTCAACAAAACCGAATGGCTAAGTGAGCCTTTTTCCTTGTTAAACGAATCTGTATTCTTTTTCATACAAACGGTTTCGTGAGTGCCTAATTCTCGTTTATTAATTAATTTTTTACTTTTCTAATTTAATATTGTACCCGGTTTCGTCTATATGTTGTGATACACTTGGCAATTCGATCGTTGTATAAGGGTAATGAGCTATATGTCCTTTGAATCTAGTGCCTATCGCCTGTTGGATTTGCCCAATATAGGTTTTATCACTTGGAAAACTTTTGTGTCCATATCTTGCTCCCCAAAAACTTTACTAAACGCCTTTTGATATTCTATCAAAGGAAAGTTTCCCAAATTTCTTATAGCGGGCTTCTGCTACAATTAAAGTCGTGGAATTTCTCAAATAATGCCTCTTTGTAAGTTCTTGTTGTTTGTTGGTCAACGATTTTTTTGTATTTCCGTCTTTCTAATAGATGATTTGAAGAAATAGTGTATTTGTATTTAGACTCGTTAAGCAAAAATGCATAAAATACTAAAGGATGCGTTTAGGGATGATGCATTGATCTGTTTTTTCGATATTGATTGGATTATCCACAATGGGTTCGTATTTGCACGTACTTGGTTCGCTCTTCAGATTTATTATCAAATTCTGAATTCGTTTGGTTAATAATATCTTCATTATATCCAGTCAAACTTGGGTAATTCGAAATTTTGGATAATTCAAATTTTTTTGTCCGATCGCTAAAATTTCGCATTAAGGCGATAGTAAAAAATCATGCATAATTCGAGCTTTATTTTGGATAATTCGAATTTTTTGCTCGATTCCTTTTATAATATTACGCTGCAACTAGATACAGTATGGACGGGTCTCAAAAGCTTTATACGATGTTTTAAAAAAAGAAAATTAAAGCTTGTGGATTACGAATTGCACAGAAAAAAAAAAATTGAATAGTGGCTTCTGATTCAAACAAGAGAAGGAAAGGGAAAATGAGAGATTCTCCTTAATTCATAATTGTTCGGCTCACAACAACATACCCCAAATGGAAAAAGTGAAAGTCATTTTTTTCTGTGCCAATATGACGTCTGTTAATTTCGCCAATGGACCAAGGCATAATTAAAAACTCAAACATTTTTGCAGGCGTTTGCTGGTTGAAAACGCCTCGTGGGAGACCTTGGCATTAAGAATCTTAACATCTCTAATATTACGAATGTGTAAGCAGGCATAAGACGAAGTTTTTGGAGAACCATTACAAAATGTTCTCATAAGGCGAGATGTGTTAAGATAGAAACTGAAGGAGTAAACGATGAAACTCCATCAACCTCGTATGAGGGCTATGTCAATGCGAATTAAGATGTGGCTATGCGTGGCGAGATAACTAAAGCAAGTATCAGAGAGCAGCGTACCTGTAGAGAACAAGGGAATTCAGGGAAAGCCCCTACCTAGTGTAGCAGAAGCTATGATATATACGTATATATAAGTTAAAAAAGGACAAGCTTTAAAAGCTTATACATCCTGTTGCGTTGTCATCACAGTAAAAAAGTAGAAAAAGGAACATGGTTAGGATTTAATAGCTCGCGGTATACTATGAGCTATATAAGCACTAATTTTATTGTTGTTTTTAAGCATTTTTTTTACTTTTCTACAGCAGCAAAATCTCGGTCGGAAGGTAAATAGGTATGCTCAGAAACAAGGGAGCGATGTTCAAAGGATTCGCAGTTCTTATTGTATCCACCACACTTCATTACTTTCCCCCTCATAAACATATGTTAATTTCAAGGTTTGCCTTTGTGCATTCTAAAATTCTAGATCCCAGCTCTTCTTAAGTTAAATGCTTAGCCAATATCACATCTAATTTCTTGTCATTTTTTTTTGTGATCGTTGTACTCCATCTTTCAAGTTCTTTTTTATCTTCATTTAATTTCCTTTAAAGCTACTCGCTCCATGCGCATAAATATCGCTTCATGCAAGTTCGTTCTCAAGATCGTCATCGCACTCACTCGATATTTCGCTATTCCTTTCATTTTCTTTGTCTTAAAATAATTTCCGCTTGCCCGCTAAGCACGTGATACTCACAGCGCTGTCTTCTTGTGGCTTGCTACCTTCATGCTAGAAAATTTACTCACATTGTCGCATGAGCAAGGATCTATTGATGAATACCTATTGTCATTCTCAATACTCTGTCTACAGTGCGGCTTATCACTATTTTCCTTCGAGATCTTCTATTACAGATAACGCTGTACAAGAAAAATTTAAAAACACCGGAGGTTCCCCACCCTTGGAAGAGGATTACGAGTAAACGGATAGGCGACCAAATACATGCATGTGAACAGACTAAGTGTCAAAGAAGTAAGACAATAAAGAGTTAGAAGAAAATCCTATTGGTGCAAGGTCTCGGTTACCTTGGAATATGATTAATGGAAGATGGGAAATTTGATGACTAAACTTACGAAGCTCAATTTCACGATTTACTTAACTCATTTAATAGAATTTTGCAATACCTCTCTTAACGCTAATAGAGTTATTTATAATCATTACTAAACTATGTACCTGTGCGTATTACGTATGCATTTATAGTCGTAACATGTTTACGATTTTCTTTTTTTCTCTCTTAAATCACCAAGAACTACAGCGCGTGTACGCTTGATGCTGTAATGTAAGGAGTGTCTACATCGAGAGCATATATGTCCCAAATTCCCTAAATAAATGGTACTTTCGCAACTGTAAATACGATAGCAGCGTAGTATGCAGACGAAGCCCGATCGTGGTTTTAAATGAGCAATTTATAATCGCGTCTATTGGTAATTAAAGCTCCAGGCACTACATAGATTATACAATACGATACAAAAGGAAATGAGATCTGTGGGAGTTCAACTAAATAGGGTGATTATCCGTATATTCGAATGCGAAAGAAAATCTTTCGCTAAAAGCTAAGTTAACGAAGCATTCGATGCCATATAGAGATATACAGAGTGCGCCAGAAACACCTGACGGTTTTTCAATGGTTATTCTTCGAACGGTCATCGCGCCCCAGTACAATACTGTACGTCGGTACGGTCTCTGTCCTGTGCAGTTTATTTGAGATGGAGCGCTGGTCCGTGCAACACCGCATTGCGTTGCAATTGTGTACGGGACGCCATCTTGCGCAGTCCTCAACGCTCAGCAGGTTACTGATCTCAGATGAGGCCCATTTTCACTAGTCCGGGTATGTAAACAGACAGAACTATCGTTACTATCTGGGGTCCAGACAACTCGTGTGAATTGATGGAGCGTCCTATGCATAGCGAAAAAGTGACAGTATGGTGCGCTGTTTCTTCTGAGTGCATTATCGGTCCGTATTTTTTTGAACATGAGGGCCGTACTGTAACAGTAAATTCTGAGCGCTACACAGCCATGTTGCAAACATTCCTATATCATGAAGTGAATGGTCGTCGTGACATATGGTTCCAACAAGATGGAGCAACGGCTCACACTGCACGTGTTTCCATGGGAGTGGTAAGAGAAATGTTTCCGGGCAGAGTCATTCTCGGTTTGGGGACGTCAATTGGCCTGCTCGGTCGCCCGATCTGACAGCACCAGATTATTTTTTGTGGGGTTATTTGAAACAGAAGGTTTATGAGCAACGCCCAGCGACTATCGACGAGTTAAAAGATCGCATTCGTGAGTGCATTCAGGAGATTCCACAAGATATGTTGCAGAGAGTTATGTTATCTTTTCCGGACAGATTACGGGAGTGTGTTATTCGGCATGGCAGACACTTACCAAATGTTATTTTCAAGAAATAGTGATACACATTAATTCTCCCTAACAATTACAATGTATCTTTGCGAATAAACAAATCTTTACACTTTCCCCTTTTATGTAAAAAACCGTCAGGTGTTTCTGGCGCACCCTGTACGATGCGTCATAAAACGCAGATACACCTATTATGATAATAATAATAATAACAATAATAATACAAAAACTAAAGACCGCGTATAATACAACCCAATGATTTTAAGGATGACGAAATGGCATTCTTGATGGACCTGTCGCCACATCACAGGTTAAGTAGATCTACCTGATTTTGAAGATGTTGGCAGTCTTCAGGTGTACTGATCCTTGAAAATATTTTTAAATCATCTGTGAATAATAGCTTGCCGCAACGTATTGTTTTCTATTAAAGAAATATTATTTGAAAAGTGATTGCAGTAACGGAACGAATCAAATAGCATCAAGTTCCATAAAAAAATCCTTCTATGATTTAGACAACCGAACGCTTTTGTATATAACAGCCATCATCCCGACATTCTGACAAGAATTGCATCATTACAGCTATATTCGATACTGTAGACCGTTTACTTAAAAAACTATGCTAATGTGCGGACAAAAAATGTCAGAATAAAGGACAGATAATTACAACCTAAATAATATCACCCTTTCTTTGAACAGGATTAACCCGCACAGTTTTCCATATATCTGGAAAGGTACCAATGGATAAAGATGGATTAAAAAGAACACTTAACGGCTTAGCTAAGACAGATGAGCAGTTCTGCAGCATTAAAATCATCACCCATAGTACACGAATCTTTGATATTTTTCAAAGCATGCAGGAGATCTGACTCAGTAATGCTCTTAATGCAAATCAAAGAAAAACTTGTAAACTCTAACGATGGTGTGGATGTAATTTGTGAAGTGTTATATACGGAGTTGAAGAAAGTCCGGAAAGGTTCAACGATGGTTGAGGCGGCAGTAAACATTTCGCCAAAGGTGCTCCGAACAGTAGTTTGGTATTCTGCTTTATGTACGTAGTCTTGCATCGTAAGCTCTTGTGAGAGTTGTTCAGTAAGTCCTTGGAAAAAGAGAAAAAACGAAGTATTTTCTGTAGGTTTTTATTTGTTTTTCAACATAATCTCCATTTAACTCTGCACACTTTTCCAATCGTCTCTCCAGCTTTTCTAAACCCTCCAAGAGATAAGATTTTCGAAGGTCTCCAAAATAAGCATCTGTTTGGGCGTGAATACGAAACTCCCTTTTTTTCATTTTTCTACCTAAATAAAAATTCTTTGCTTAAATCGATAATAAAAATGAAACCGTGTAATGGATATAACTGAAACCTAAAGGAGCATACAAATCGAACATCGTTAATATCTTTGTACGTAGACTAACATGACCAATCAGCACCATACAATGTCGATGTAATTGGCCTTCTAAAATTTAGTGTTATTAATGGGTAGGAGTGAGACGTTTGTAGATATATAATTGTATGTCAATCTAAGGGCGGGATGAAAATTATCTTCCACTACCAGACACATTGATGAAAACTAGATCTGGCACTTTTCCTTGGAAATTAAAGATATTATTAGTTTGATTAAGATTTAACAAATGCATAAACTCGTTAATAATTTGAACTTTCAAACCGTTGACATTATCGTCGTAAAATTAGGAAATATTGAAATACATATCATGATTTTTTTTAAAGAAAGTTGTGCTTTGAGTAAAGCTAGAAATCCAAATAATTTGTCTGAATATCAGGAGGAATATAAATTATATAATTAATGCATTTAAATTGAATTGAAGGTTATTTAAATACTCATATTGTGTGTATACCAGCTCTAAAAAACGAAACAAAAAGCAAGCCTGTCATTAAGAGAAAAATCGGCTGATCTGACTTCAAGTAAACGTAAGTAAACTGATACGTTGGTTCGAAGGAATGTATAGGTTGAAAGAAAGGACAAAATCGTGACCTTTAAGCCGCTGAAGTTTTCATATCACTCGATTCCCGGGATGTAAATTGATACCGCGGCCTTATTTTACAACTTTTAATAAATTTCACGTACGCATCGAAGCATGTATAACATATGCATGTTAGCTTTCAATGCCATAATTTAGAAATATTTGATGGGAAAACTTACCGTAATCTTTTTACAACTAATAATTAAAACTAATGCAAGGTTATTGTTTGCACATATTTAAAAATTATCTTCTAGTTTGAAGTAAATGATTCTATTTTAGAAGTAGCAACAGGCTATTTGTGTAGTTTTCTAGATATATTAAATAAATAATTTTTCTTGTTGGAACTTTAAGAATTCAGCGAATCAATATTTCTTGATTTTGATAGTCCGTCCTTTTAATTAATCTTAAAGTGTATTTTTCGTTAATTGAGGCACACTATAAAAAATATTTTGTCAACATGTTATATATGGTTCAAATAAGGAAAGAAAACTCTTTTTGATGGTGTCAAAACTTAACATTATGGCAAGGACAAGACATAAAAAAATTGACGTTGGCGAGAAAGGAACGAATATAAAAATCTCAACTGCACCATTCGACAGAAGTTCGAAAGTGGCTTTAAGAATATGATTTTAATCATTCTCTGCAAGGCCGAATAAAGCCTTCTAGAAGTAATAGAAGAAAATTAGTTTTTTCTCTTCTTTTAAATCCTGAAGGTTATTGTCACAGGTCCATTTTTCTTCGAACTAACAACAAATATAAAATTTAGCTACTTTACTCAATTTAGGTCTACTCCCTATCTCCCTTACTTTAAGTTACTGTGTGATTTGAAAGTTAGGTACATTATACATACATGGGTTTAGAGTTGGTATCTCTTTCCTGTCTTTTCATTATACTGTGCGCTCGAAAGGTCTGTAAACGCCAAAATAACAACATAATCAATGTTTATTGAAATAAATCATAAAACATGTCAATTAATGTTTTGAAAAAGCTGCCTCTTAATAGCGGTAGTGTCGTTTTTACAATGATCTGTTCTGACGTCATTCTTTTGTTCAAATGACAATGTAGTATTTTTGCCTCATTTTTGGATAGGCTCTAAATGATACTTAAAAATACCTTATCTCTTATAAGGAAGCTTTTGAGGAAAATGCCAAAATCTCCTCAAAAGCTTCTAAAAGTTTGTTCATAAAAAAGATAAAAATGTATAATAAGTGTTGAAACGAACGATATACACTGCCGTTCAGAGAAGTTCGGTCGGATGGTAAAAAAACATGAAGAGGTTACAGAAACAAACGAAACTAAAAACAAAATGCAATTTTATTGTATGTATAGGTAAAAAAGACAAAAATAAATAAATAAAAAGTTATTCTGGCCTAATATAACATACTGAACATTATTTTTTTTTTCATCGAAAAAATTTCCTTTGCTGTTAATCACCGCTCGAACTATTCTAGGCATTTTTACGATAAGTTTTGTTAAAACGGATTGTGTTAATAATCCCCAAACGACCCGTTTCAAAAGATCGGTACTTCCGAGAAATTCTTGGAATGATAATAAAAGAGACTTTATTGTGGTATATACTTTAACTTTGTAGGAATGATACTTAATTTTGCGAAAAATAGCTTCTTTAAAACATTAATTAATATGATCTCTACAAGAAAAAAACATTGATTACGTTGTTGTTTGAGTGTTTTCAGACTTTTTCGGACGCACTGTATCAAATAATAGCTTTCCCAAATTAATTACCTCACACCAAGTAAATAACTTATCATTTTGGACAATACTCAGGAACAAAACAAGAACAATAGCTTTAAATACACGCCTATACTCCTATTCTTCTTTCTCCATAACGTTAATAAAATTAATTTTTCCAAGTTTTATTTTTTACAATTCTACGCATTTTCTAAGAAATTTCGTATCTGGATGCATTTTCGCAATTGTTTCGCCTTAATTGTCTAGATTTTATCGCATACAAAGGGTAATGTGTATGTTAAAATACATCCTGCTTTCAGGAACTTAATGCCAACATTGACAACAACAATAAATCACTAATCTTCAATATATCCATGTAATTTATGTAGATCCATAAATTACTATGTTTATGTGCTGTAGGGAATAAATTTGAATAGAAAAATTAGATAAATAATTTATGTATGTTAATGCGGTACACGTCCATGCATAAGCGCTGTGTGAAGGTACATTGCTCGAATTCAATCGGTTTTATTTGTGTCAAAACTAATTGGGTACGTCACCGTCGAGAACCGATATGTGTAATGGCATTTATAGCATATAACGGGCTAATGTAAAAATTTAGAAAATACGTTACGACGCATTAGATATGGGTTCGTCGTATGTATTTGAACCTATTATCGGGACATTCTATTTGATTAATCGAGCACACATGTCTATATAGGCATATGAGATGTAGAGTATAGTACGATTTGTAGGTTATTTATTGGTATTCGATGTTGTCAACAGTTCCACTATGAATTTTAGCGCCTACACCTTAATAAATTGTGATTAAACAAATATACCGGAAAAAACGTGAATGCCGCTTTACAGTTAAGAATTGGGCGCGTACAATTTGGACACGCCTGTCCTTTCATCACTTTTACGTAATTGCTGTCTCTGAAATTGTGTTACATTACACTGAAATATGTTCTATGAGATGGCGCGTAGTAATTCTCGAAATTATGCTGTAAATAAAGATAATAAATTAATAAAAAGTAAATCAAAATACCGTCACTTTCGGAGTAATTCCCTTGGGAGTCCCATCGCTTCTGCCGCGCAATGCAGAATGCATTCTGAAGCTCTTGTTTTATTAATGTGTTCATCAACGGCCGCAATTCAGTTGAATCTCCTTTATCGCGTCAAATGTTCGGCACTTGAACTTGTTTTTCATCTTTGGAAGGAACAAAAAGTACGCTGATGGATGAGGAATAAGGACCATGTTTTTTCACGAAAAACGACTTTATGATAAGAATGTTATATGGTACTCCGTCATCATGATGGAGAACCCAGTGGTTCAATTTTTTGCGAATAATTCGCAAGTATCGATAAAACAATAACGTAGGCTTGCACGGCCGGAGTTAATTAAAATTAAATTCAACGTATTGCGGGTTTGCCAGAAGCGAAACTAACTGAGCGAAAAGCAATTGATCACACAATCGTAAAATTAGTAACCTGTAACGACCCATCCTTGACTGACAAGGACTACGACACGCGGCCAATCACCGATAGGCCTCGCCTATCGCCGATATGAAGGTGTGCTGCTCCCCTCGTACCCCCGGAGTTGATTTTTGCCTTTGAGTTGGTTCACATGTTGAGTTACCGTGCTAACTGTGGCTTACCACCTTTCTTTCCCCTGAAGAAGCCCCATATAATTGTGGACGAAACGTCGAGTTTTCGATTAACCATGACACGGTCTAAACCCGGAGCACGTTTAGATTTAATCGATATAACAGATCAATAAAGACCTGATGTTGCTGATTGTTGTTTGAATTCGAAGCTGTTCTTTAAATTCCTTCTTCTGGTTCAAATTTTACATATATTTTAAATATTTAACATTATGCCACATATGAATAACCCTGTATATTAAAAGATTCACTATAGAACCCTGTTCTTTACCAGATTCATCAATTTATAACGAATCCATATGTTTAAATATGCAGAAGAGCATTAGTTAAAAGGAACAAATAAGGAAGACGAACGTAAGAAAAACATAAAAACTTCTCTCCCTGTTCCTTGTTCTCGTTGTTAAAAAGGCAAACGATCGTAAGAGGGCGGTTTTTATTTCCCTTCTGTTAGCAAGCAAGATGACAAAGATGTCTATGTCAGCGGGGCATCCATTTTCGTGCGGTTCATTAAAAAATTAATGCTCCCCAATTAAATTATACATTCTAGTCCCGTACACTCCGCAGCACTCTTTATCCGTGTTCACGAAGGGCAAAAACTTGACCGCAAACTTGTGTAGTAATTTATCTTGTCTTCTTGAGATGATAAAACTTGTTGTTGTGAAACGGGAAGACAGTTCTAGTAAATATGTTTATCGTTGTACAAATACACTGTTTCTGGGTGATTAAATCTAGGCGTGGTTATCATAGATTATTTTTTACAAATGCAGAGCAACTTTTAATGGATAAAGGTGCCTTTCACAATAAGTACACTCAATCATGCCGAAATAAGCAACTCAATACGATAATTGCCTTGAAAAGCTCTGAAATGTTTCCAACATGAGTGCACTTAATTTTTTTTTGCAAGCAGAACGACATTGAAAACATAAAATTCATGTCACGAAACCTATAATTAACTCTTGAAATTCTGTTTAGAGCACTTCAATTTGCAAGCTTACAGCCAGACTACTTCAATAATTAAGTGTGTCACCCACTGCACTTTTTTCTTTTTGGTTCTGCTCACAAAAAAGGATATTTCGTAACGTTTCGCGAGTACGAATGTTCGCGCGTAAGTTCCATGCGTTGTGCGTGTATTAGTTACGAAACGCGAAATAACTTTTTTGAATGTCATTCTAATGCGAGCCCACACAAATCAATTTGTCGCGTTAATGATAATGACATTAAATAAGTTTGATGGTGTCAATTAATATTCGATTCTTGACCTTGACAATAGGATATCCCTTTTCGGCTAGTTTCGAAGTAATTTGAAAAATGTTTAGTTTTAATTATTTAAACGTACAAAAAAAAAGACTCGTGGACGCAATTTGTTGCTTAAAGAAGTCGTAACTTTTATTACATGAAATGTTAACCTAAGAGAAACTAGTAATTAAATTATTTCCAAAGCGCATACATAAAATCACGTGCAACTACATACATATATCGTGCTGTTTTAATGGGAATTTTGCAATAGCCTGTTCGATCCGATATTTCGTAGGAAACACTAAAGTATCGTAGGCCATTCATCGTAGTCACACATGCGTAGAGTTATTTAATCTGTTATTACTAATGAATAACGTTGCCTCGTTAAGATTATGTCTTAATATGAGATTGCTGTTTTATTGAAAGGATACTTATTCTTTGGTAAATTAAAATAGTTTATCATTTATTGTGAAATCTCACAATAACGCTCACAGGGCTATGTACGCAATGTTTTAGTGAAAAATAGCCTTTTCTATTTTCGATTTATCTGACTACATAAAGAACGAACGCTATGTTTGCTATGTTCGTTACTTTAGCGACGTCACAAGGTTTAAAAAGTTATTCAACGTGGTATTCGTCGAAGGATTAATAGTAAAAATAGAAAAATACGCATGCTTTTGGGGAAGCGTATCCAAATCCATAACATCTGTCTCCAACTGTTTAATTAAGTGATAAAACTTTTCAGATTTCATTCTATTTCATTCATTTCTATCATGTTCGTTTTTATGTTTCTGACCTTCATTTCCCAAATTTCGAATGTTTTGTTTATTTGAGCTTTTAGGACTTTCTGAAAAAGAAAAAAAAATAATTTTCTTCCTAGGTTACTGTGCTACGTTTAGCCGCTCCTTGTTGTTGATATTTTCAAACATATCTGTCACTTTCTTCCTAACAAACAAGGTGGTAGCAGGAAGATACTCACACGCGACGAAACGTAGCGAAATCAACTTATAAACAAGGAAGAGAAGTTTTTTGTTTTTTTCCCCCAAAAAGACCTAAATAAAAAAAAATATTTGGTAATTTTATGTTCATATCTTTTGTTCATTTTCTTCTTGGTTTCTGTAAACTAAATAGCAACAGTTGTTCATCGTCATCGTCACTGCCGGTAATTCACTGGAAAATATAATGGAACTGATAAAAGATAAACGTTTTTTTTTTAAATAATGATAGCAAGGACTGTGGCGTAGTATGGTAAACAACACATAAGTATCGGCACCCTCCGCACCACACAAGTTTAATTTATTATATAGTAATATAATAAATAGTCCGGGACGGCCGTTTCGAGGACACGAATGGTCCTCATCATCAACCGGTGACCGCGGTGCAGCCCCACTCTACCATTTCTGTATTTCTTTTATTTCTTTTTCCCTATGTGTCTGGCGTTATTGTTTGGAGGGTACCTAGCTAAACTGATTTTGCGCATTCAATTGTGCAGCCACATTCATATGTTCCATCGGATTGAAAATACAATTATATGGTGGGAGGTGGAGAACCTTTTTCTAGAAATTGGTCTATATCATATGCTGATACAAACTTATATCTTCAAAATTATAAGCAACGATAAGAACAATTAAATAAATTCTTTGATGCACGTACTCTATGACTAAATCAACCTAGGGCCCCTAAAAATCTCAGAATACGCTGCTCTGGAATTATATAAAATCCATCTTCATTAAACGGCATATAATCTATATTTAAATAAAACTAATTCTGTATCTGTCACGCAGCATTTTGGTAAAATTATTAATATTTACAACAGGTGTCTTCCTATTCTGTTTTCGTCTGATTCGCTAACTCACTGTAAAGAATATAATAAAATTAATTACAGTATTCATAAAAAAGATAAGAAATATTGTCTCTCGAACAATATTTAAAGACAAGGGAAGTTCGCCACTATCACGCTTTGCTTCGAAATTTGCGATAAGCTACGACCGCAAAACACCTTCGGTGGAATGAGTTAAATATTAAACTTGAAAAAAAAACGATTGTATTAGCTGGATTCAAAAGCTGTAAAAAACAATAAAACACAGGCTAATAATAATCTAAATTCATTCTTTCACCTAAAATTGCTTGGTTTGACCAATCAAATTAGACACATTCAAACATAGAAGGAAGAACGCATGGGGGGCGATGATGAAAAAATTTTAGTCGCAATGCTTAATTGATGTTTCTCATTAATCCTATAGTAACGGTGACTTTGTCACTTGAAAGATGTACCTTCAACGTGTAACCTACACCTTTCGAAAACTATACCATTAATTCTCCAATTTCCATTTCGATTTCGATTACCATTCATTCCAATGGAAATAATTACTTGAAAGGAGTTGCCTGTCTGCAATTTTAACCAGTCTCCAAAGCGAGAAAGGCAGGTGTTATTACGAGAATAATGAAAGACGGAGCAGATCGTATAACTAAATATAATACAGGTGTTTGCGATAGTAACCTGAAAGTTTGTGATTATAATGCACAATGGGATTTTTATAATGGTATAGTATCATTAAAATAAATTCAAAATAAAATTCACACGTCATAAATATTTGCCCTCAAGCTTGTCTAATGGTACTCTATTCGCAGTATTTTATAATTCGCTAACTTGCTCAGAAAGAATATATTACAGCGATGTAGTCAACAGAGCGTGAAAAAGCGACTACAGCTAGAAGATTTACTATATTCAGGCATACCTTAACATGTATAAATATTCAATTCGAGGTAATAAATTGCGTATAGTAAACGGCGTTTGAACGAATTTAGTCAAAAAAAAAGCGTTGCAGATATTAACCTTTTCTTTAGAAAGTCTCCGCGTTTATTTTATATATGAAATATTGAATTATTATGATTCTGAACGCGATATATGTAATGAATTGATTTTTTTTGCAATGAAAAAGGTAAGTTTATTAACATTATTGAGCGTTCTGATTACGTTTATATATGGATGAATGTGAATTATTTATTACTAGAGTGGGCAAATTCGGGTGTGCACCATCGGCGTAGCTAACGAATGGACTCTTGCATGCGAAGGGCGTCAGTATGCAGAGATATATTATCGTGAACACAAATTTGTCCAAGTGTGGCAAAATCTGAATCTTTGTTTAAAATACTTTCAAACTTAATTAGAACACACTCATTTTTTGCGTCTTCTACCGAACGAAGTTGTGCCTGTACATCTTTCACAATTTGCAGCGATTCCTCTAACAACAGTGAAGAATTTTGTAATTTTTCTCTTGCTTGCACTACTCCGATGTAATTGCTGTGAATAGTTTGTAAATCACTTTTAACCTGGCTATCTTCAAATCTTTTCTGACTTGTTTCGATAGCTGCACATTCTTTCGGATTGAATAATAGACCCACCTTCTTTATACTCTCAAAATATTTATGATAGTAAAATGCCGCTTGTAAGCATGTTCCCCAACGTGTAAGGATCGGTTGTGGTGGGGGTATGAGAACACAGTCTGTGGAATTCGCGAATACGTTTTGAGGATTTCAGAAACACTGCTTTTGTACTCGCAATTAGCGCATCCATCTGTGGACAACATCTACGAGTTGTCTGTGCCACAAGGTATAGAGCATGAATTTTACATGTAATATGTAAAAAGTTACCACACTGTTCCTTAAGAGACCGGCCTACAGAAAGCATGGCTGCGGCACCATCGATCATAAACATTAAGACCTGATTTCAGGATATTTCAAATATTTCCAATGTTAACACCACTTTTGAAATTATTTGGGCAGTACATTCTTCTATTCGTCTAGAAGTTAATAAAATTGAAGATGACGATTGATGCGGTTCCATTTTGTGCACCATAACATTAAGTACAGATCTTTTTTTGCAATCAGTTGTTTCATCCACACATAAGCACACTTTTTTATTTTTCAGTTCAGCCTTAATTTTATTTTCTAAATGTACAAGCACAGATGGTCAATAATTTCGTAACGTGGTCCTGCTCGGTAGTGTAATATTGGCGTATTTGTTCCAAAATGAAATAAATGAATCGTTGTTTAACAAAGTAAACGCCAGATTACACTGAATCATCATTGTACCTAAAGCAAATAAGAATTGTTCGTATCTTGTGTATCTCCGCTTTTGATATTATTATGGTTTCGCTTTACACATGCCGTTTACAATGTGTTTGCGACTAACACGTTAGATATATATCGCACACTAAACAATTATTTTTTCCGCCGTCGTAAGTCAAATCCGGATAATCCTTAATGAACCTATTCACTGTCTTTAATGATAGCTGTTTTCTCAATCTACGTAAATAAATGTGTTTTTCAAATACTTTTCTTCATTTAAATGATAATTTTTCTAATGAAATTAATACTAAAGTAGTTAAATTTATTTAAGTTGGCGGGAGGGGAAATGTAATCACAAATCCTTTAGCAATTTAGAACAAATCAAACGTTCACAACAAGGATGGGTAAAATTCGGCTAATTTTAAATATGATGCGGGTAAAATTGGGTGATTTAATCACAGATGTCGGGTATTTGGCGCACTTTCAGCTGGTAACTCTGGACCCATTGTATTCGCTATTAATGCTCGCTCGCAGGGGTGTACTTAGGTTTAATGAATCGCCAATGGTAATTGCGGTAATCCTTGAATATACAAATTCTCATCAATTAAAAACACAATAGAAGATAAAATGAAAAACGAAGTTGACTGTTTTGCTAGAATGGTCCGTTTTAAACTTTTTGGTGTAAAATGTACTTTTAGCGAGAGATCCTCTTTTTACAATCTCCAACCAACTCAGATATGTCTAGGTAATGTTGATGTAATTTTAAAGAATCCAAAGAGAGAATTTCGTATTTTATTGTAAGTACATCCATAATAGAGATTAATTCAATTAGTAACAGAGGCAATTGATTCTTAATCGATTACTCAAGGACGTAATAATAAATATTGTAGCACGTGAATAATTCTTCGTTCCTTGGAGTTATCTAAAAAATACATTAAAATAGAAATAATAAAAATAATGACGTTGTTTACTCAAGGAATGTGTGTAGATAATTAAAATATTGCGCGTTGTTTTCTTTGCTGCCTTCGTGAAAGTCGAGATTTATATGTTTTTAATATACAAGAGTGGTCTTTTGTTCTCGTAACGAGATAAATCTTATTTACAGGGATAAACAAGTTGATGGTACGTTTGAGGATTAAATATTTATTCATTGTTTTAATTAATATTAGTAAATCGCGTTTGGAAATCCAATTTTCATTTAACTTTTAAAAAAATACGATTTCGTTCTAGTAAAGTGTTTGTATGTACAATAACGTATAATAGAATAATGTTGGAACGATCGTACAACGTTGGGAAGCAAATAATTAATTAAATTAGATATTAATTAGTTAGCTAATTAATTACCAGCGACTGATTATTTAATTAATTATTATTTCTCCTAATAAAATAATACTAATGACTACACCAGGACGGCTTTAACTACATTTTGAAGCCAGTGTATGGGGAAGGTGTAACGATGGAGATAAAAAAATGGTTTATTCGACAATAGTCTTACCATATTAGTTTATCATTATGTACTAGATGTATTATATGTTTTTCCATCGTAAAATGATAATGATACTAAGCAAAATATTTAACACTAATAATGATAGCAAGGACTGTAGCGTTTTCTAATTTAATATTATGCCCGCTTTCGTTTATGTGTTGGGCTACATTTGACGAATCTAATCTACCGAAGCGATAACACCAGATATGTTCTTTAAATCTGGTGCCTATCGTTCTTTTCGTTTGACCAATAAAGGCTTTATTGCAGTCACTGCATGTAAAGATATAAATTCCCGACCTTTCTTCCATTTTCGGCTTATCTTTCGGATTGCCAAAAAGGTTTTTAAGTGTGTTACGTGAATTGAAACATACGTTTATACCTTGACTTTTCAGAACCTTATCAACACCTTTCAATATGCTGTGAAGGGGGAGTTTCTATCCGAATAAGATCGTGACATTTCTTACGTAATGCCTCTTAAGCATGAGATCGATATCTACAGAAGAGTAACCGTTGTAAATAGCTACGTTTTTTTTTATGAAGTTCTTTGTTGCAATCGTTCATAATGTACCTATTAGTGGTTGTTTTCTCTCTATAGATGTCTATTTCCAGTTTATTGTTGTTTTTAATTACTGAGCAATCCAGAAACGGAAGTTGATTGTTCATTTCTTTTACTGTGTATTTAATAGTTTCAAAGTTTGAATTGAGGATCACGAGTAAATCCGGAATATTACTTTTCTTAAATTAAAAATTAAATCTACATATCTAAGTCAAATTCTAGGAAGATATGCGGTATCCTTTCTCGTACATGTTTCACATTTACTCATGTACAAGTTGGTTACGAAGGGGGACAGGGAGTTGCCCATTGCCGTACCTTCTGATTGCAAATAGTACTTGCGGTATACATCAAATTATATAAATATATATGTAGAAGATAGCTGGTTCAAATATGCGTTTCGGAATTCAGGCCATTATCAAGAGGAATCAAATTTGAAAAGACGTGAAAGTTTTTTCTAAATTTAAGTTTAAGAGTTTATTGATGTTCTACCAAACTCCAAATTTAAATGGATTTTTCCCACATTCCAAATCTACTACAAAAATCTGCCACGTGACTAGAATAAATCAGCAATTCACTGACGTCAGGGTGAAACGACAGCGGCTCCAGCTTGAAGTCAAGAGTATACTGAAATGGAGGTCATTTGTTAACCAAATCGGATTATGAAGACTGATGCATTTGAAAATTTACAAACGTTGGTATGATTTCTTTTATACAATCAAGAGCCGTTTTTGTATTAAGAGAACAAGTTTGTTTGATTTTGAACGTGTTTTAACATGAATGAGGATTTTCTCGTTCTTTTTTATATACTTTTTCCCATTTCATTAATATTTAAAAAAATTTTTGATTTCTACAGCTCACTTCTTATACCTTCTTAATTATATTGCGCTTCGTGTACACCATCGATATTTTAAAACTACGAGTTACAATAATGCAATAATCATATTAATCTTATTAGGCTAGTAACATAATGCGTTGTCCTAATTAATTCTAGAGCATAATAACACATTACTATGCATGTCCTAGCTTAATTGCACGCAAAAAATAATTGTGATTGAGGAGAGTCTCCTCATTCATTTTTATTATATTTTAATCTTCTTTATATAACTTAACATTTTTTAACGGGCGAGATTCGCCTTCTTTAGACACGCAACCGGTGTGTAGTTTATATTTGTCTTCATGAAATTTAAAGTAACGGTAATTGCACAAACGATTAACATTAACATTCAGCGGGGCCACTGTCATTTCTATTTGCATAATTGACCCGCATACAATAAGAGTTTCAAATGAACGCGGAAACGGAAAAATTACTTCCTATTACGATGAAATATTCCGTAAAGTTGCAATCTTCACAGTTAACGCAAGCTTAAAAATACGAATTCATTGTTGAACTGTCTCGAAAAGTCGTTTAAGTGTGATTAATGAATTTCAATAAAAACAAAATTTTTACGTTTCTTTCTTTAAGAACATTGATACACAGCTAGAAAATATGAAATTGAACACAACTAATGCTTGCATAGATTTTTCTCTTGGCGCAGCAACAACAGAAGCCCTGAAGATGCTCCATAGAGATGTGGACGAGAGGTCGGCGATGGCTTCAGCCCGAAAACTAAGAAAATAGTGCAATACGTACCAGAATACCTATCTCCTATATCATTACATCAACATACATATGCAAGTATAAGTGAGGGTAATCGCTATTGATGTTATGCATAGAATGAATACATTGATGCTTTATAAATATTTATTTAACCAAGAAATAGATCGAAACGATAATAATAGTGCTATTACACGATATTGCTCAATCATAACAGCCTTATTGTGGTAAGGATAATGAATTGACATCTCACGTTTGTGACATTACAATGTAAATGCGGAATTTTTCATTAATTCCACACAAGAAATTATTTTTAAGAATATTAATAAACAGGTGAATAACACCCTTTCGACGTCGATTATAATGATTAATGCGGGTATTTGAAACACGTAGGTATCATCATCGCAGTGATAGAATGCTAGGGTTTATTTTGGAAAAGAGTCTTTCATTTAAGAGTGAAGTAACATAATATATGTACACTGCCGTTCAGAGAAGTTCGGTCGGTTGGAAAAAACATGAAAAGGTTACAGAAACAAACGAAACTAAAAACAAAATGCAATTTTATTGTATGTACAGGTAAAAAAGACAAAAATAAATAAATAAAAAGTTATTCTGGCCTAATATAACATACTGAACATTATATTTTTTTTTCATCGAAGAAACCTCCTTTGCTGTTAATCACCGCTCGAACTATTCTAGGCATTCTTTCGATAAGTTTTGTTAAAATGGATTGTGGAATATTAATCCATTCATGTTGCAGAATATTCCGTAAATGTTCTTGTGAAGTTGGGCATATTTTTTGGATCCTCCTGTCCAGTTCATCCCACAACAACTCTATAGAGTTCAAATCTGGGCTTTGTGGGGGCCATGTCATTACTTTCAGGGTGTGCTGTTCTTCTTGCTCCTTTAGATAGTTTTCTTCCACACTAACGCAGTGTGTTTTGGGTCGTTGTCATGCATGAATGTAGAGTTACGGCCTATTATACGCAATCCTGATGGCACTGCATGATTCTGGAGTATTGCAAAATAATTTTCCTTCCTCATTACACCCTGCATTCTGCATAAATCTCCCGTCCCAGCAAAGGAGAAACATCCCCACACTAACACAGAACTACGCCCTTGGTTCTCTGTAGGCACAATGCAGTTCGGGATCACTTTTCGGTTTTAGATCTTCGGACATAAACTCGTCGATTTTGCGCAAAAACCTCAAACTGTGACTCGTCAGTCCAAAGCACGTGTTTCCAATCATCTAACGGCCAATCTACGGGCCCACTGTAGCCGTTCTGCTCTGTTGCCCCGACGTAATAAGGGTTTTCGAATGGCAATACGTCCATGAAGGTCCGCTTGTTGAAGTCGACGTTTTACCGTACTCGCCGAAACTTGTTCTTCACGGCCGCGTTTGACTTCGGCTGCTATTTGTGGCGCTGTTAATTTTCTATTGCGTTTGCTTAATAATACAATTCTCAAATCTTCAGCTTTTGTTGTTTTCCTAGATGCTCCAAGACGAACACGATTTTCTATAGTTACAGTTGTCCGATATCACTTTATGATGTCATTTACTGTTGAACTTCTCATATTTATTTTTTCAGCAACTTGTCGCCCCGAATATCCTTCTTCAAACAGCGTAATAATGTGTGAACGTTTTTCTACACTGGTGGGCTTGCCACGTGCCATTTTGAAGTAAATTTTCTTAAAACTTTCGCGCAAAAACGACAGATGTACACCAACACACGTTTAACAGTAAAACGAAGCAAATTTATATCTTTACGCTTGTGATAAATAAACAAGAATGATACTGCGGTATATTTCCAAAATGTTATTGTTCGTTAATAATCCCCAAGCGACCCGTTTCAAAAGATCGGCACTTCCGAGAAATTCTTGGAATGATAATAAAAGGGACTTTATTGTGGCTGTCGCAATATTTCTACTTTACATAATAATTTATGGCTTTAATCGCTTAGAAAAGAATGTATGCTTAATATTTTTCTAATTTTATGTATTAATAATTATGTACAGTGTGATATAATAGATTTTTGTTGTTCACTGAACGGCAGTGTATATGTATAGAGCTGGCAAATTCGTCGGATTAGGCACGCGGGATATTATGTGTTGTATTGATTTGCTATTACGCATGGTGCTGAAAGTCTTACAATGATCTCTGTTGCACATGTAAGCAAGCATCTTTGCTTTTTCTTTTATTTTTTGTTATTCCCGGGACTTTTGGCTTCATTCGGATATAGCAATACTCTTTGAAATGTAAAAATGCTTATTTAATTGTAAATAAAAAGAAAATGGGACTAATAGAGTAAACAATATAAACAATGTGAAATTCTTTAACAATTCAAATACAGTTATTTACGAGAATTAATGCCCTCTATGGTTTCTATAAACTAATAAGCTTTTAACAGCGAACACGGTCAAATTTCCGATTTATAATCTTAATATATAACTCCCATTCTTTTCTTTAAAGTTTAATTTTCTTGAACGAACTACGTTTTGGTATTGTTAACGGTGAATACGTTGATTATGATATCAATAAATGCGGACACATAAATATATAAATAACATGAAGGAACACATAACAGAATATCCTTTCTTATTTCATTTCTTTATTGCTTCCTTCCGGGAGATAAACCTTAAATTTTGGAGTTTGATCAGAATATCTGGTTTAAATCTGGGAAAATCGGGCTTTGACTCGAACGGGGATCGGACTGCTCTGGAGTCTTCTGTGTACCCGAAAAAGTTAGTTGGTTCGGAACTCTTCGTAGTCAGGAATGGATTTGAATAAATTAACCGGAAATCGGTTAGGAAAGGATTATAATCACAATAACTGTTGGCTTGAATTTAAATCGGAATTTTGAAAGGACGCTAAGTCGTTTACAAATTACGACAAAAGCCTTGCCCCGATAACGGTTGCAATGCGTCTCCTGAAGAAACGAGATAATTTCTTTAGGCAGTCGGTGTCGTTCTCTCCTATTGGCTCTAGGTTGATGAAATAGTGAGAAGTGTTTCTACAGCTGACGAACTTCGAACATTTAGGTATATTTTGGTTTAGTTACACGTAAAACCATAAGTAAATCGGAGATGTATCCTGTCACTGTTTAACATGCAATTCATTGGCTGCTGTTCGACTTATTGTTAGTTACATGGTAATTCTTAATATAATTACATAATGTCAAATTTCTTAAATTAAATTTCACATAAACAAATCTTATAATTAAGCTAAATAACTAAATAAAAAATAAATAAATATTTACAGTTTACGTTTATGTATTGGGTTGCCTACTTAACAATTTAAGGCGTTGTTCGCTAGGTAATACAGTATATACGATAGCAAACCATGTTTTTGTATTCGGACGAAATTAGCAGAGACTAGACAGACTCGTGCTTATTCGTCTCAGAAGAAAGGGTTCGTGTTGCTTACTGTTTTCCTCAAGAGTCGACAAAACGCGAGTCTATCTAGTCTCTGCTAATTACGTGGAGTGGAGAACTTCAGTTATCACACTCAATGGGGGTTCCAATGTCTTTCTTTAATGACTTGTATGTAGCAATATAATTTTAAATCATCACCCATATTGGTTTTTATAGCAAAAAAAAAGCTTTTGAAAAAGCTCCATTCGCAAAAGCACAATCTTCTAAACTCCTAGAGATGACTCACCCTGTATATATGTAACCTATGCCATTAGGGGAGGAGACTGTTGGCTTATTGATTATCCTTTCGACATGATTTCCCAAAACTAAATTAGTAAATCTAGCAACTACACAACTCTCCTTCTTAAGGAATAAATTAGCATTCTTATTGTAAGACGGTCTTGACTCGGCTATCAGTATCAGTATGTTTAGGACGATCTCGGTGCATATACAGTGTTAATCAACACCTGGTATGCAAAATTAACGCAAACAGAATAGCCAAGAGGTTGAGCGCCTATTACATAATGAGCTGCATAATAATATTCACCTGATATGCAAATTATGTACATATATAATGACGCGTAGTATGTAGTATGATATATCCGTCTAAGGATATTTCCATACAAACAAAGAAGTGCATTTTTGTTGCAAGTGCGCGGCTTGCGCGGCTTTTTGATTGATTGAAAAAAATCTGAATGAAATGCCAAGGTCGTCGCGTTGCATGTACCTATGGTGCATTGCTATGTTTACTATTAGTAGTTACTACTAGGACAAATCAACGCGTGCTAATTTTTCTTTTCGATTGAAATATATTGTCACGTATGTACAACGTAGTATTCTAGCGTGAACCGTTATACAGCTGCACGTAGTAGCATCGTATTGAAAGGTTATGTGTCATTATCAATAAAGTTATGACTTTTATAGCAACGATATAAGAAACTATTTACAAAATGGATCGAAAGTATCTTGAATATTCTCGAACGATCCTTGTCGAGAGAAAATTTTCAAATACGGAATTGAACAATGCTAGCTCATCTCAATCAACATTCATATATTGCATGCTAAACCTAAACATCCCCGAGAAGGCGCAGAAAGAGTCATGATTAGAGAAGACCAAGGCAGGTGAAATTATTTTTTTTTTTGCAGAGACTAGACAGAATCGTGTCTATTCGTCTCAAGAAAGGGTTCGTGTTGCCTACCGGTTTCCCCTAGAATCAACAAAACACGAGTCTGTCTAGTCTCTGCTAATTTCGTAAAGCGCACGGAAAGTGGTGAACTTTAGTCATGATGGATTGCTGAAATTTGTACATTAATGCGTTTAATTTCGCAATCATTAGCCATGCGACGCATGATATTCATCCACGTGCTTTTCGCCAACAACTGTCGGAGTAAAGCTTTTTTTCGACGCGTTTTTAGACTTTGAAGCGGCTTCTATAGTTGTGATTTCGCTTTGTCTGGCCTTCAGGTTTCAGTAGGAAGGGATATCCTCAGCCAACGATAATTCCTGGAAAACAATAGCATGC
Organism: Oryctes borbonicus; assembly: GCA_902654985.2. Lineage (NCBI taxonomy): Eukaryota > Metazoa > Arthropoda > Insecta > Coleoptera > Scarabaeidae > Oryctes > Oryctes borbonicus. The sequence continues at coordinate 8,344,493 of LR736862.1, forward strand.
TTGTTCTTTTTCTTCTTCTTCAGAAAGTGTATCACAGTTGGCCATGGTTGAGCTTAAACAAAAGCTCTCGGTTTCAGATGAGTGCAGAGGCGACTAGATAATCAAGACTTTTTAACTCGAGTCGTGTGTGTTGGAAAATGTGGTTAGCTGTGTAATTTTCAATGTTGGTGGTTAAGTTGAGACGAAGCACGACAGTACTCGTTAAATTCACATAGGATGGATAGAGGGGCAGAAAAGCCAAAAAAAAATAAAATCACTCAATTGTGCAGATTCTGAGCTTAACGAAAATAAAATTTAAAAACAAAAGAAAAAGTACTTACAAAAAGATAAAGACTTAAAATATTTGAAAATAAGGTCAATAACAACGAGTAATGAAAGGACGGCAAAAAGAAATTAATAATATCCGAGTGATCGACCGCTTTACAAAATGGACGACGAAACGTATGTAGCACATTAAATGAGGATTAAAGAGAAAGGTAAGGAGTCGAACCTGATATCTCCCGTTTCCCGTTGGGCGTGCTAACCAGCACACCATAGGGACCATGTCAGGGATGTTCTTTTTTTAATACCTTGCGATCAACGTCCGAAAGTACCAAGCAAATTCGGGATTCTTATAATTTACCGACAAAAGCCAAATTAATTAATTAATATTATTGATGTTTTGCCATAATTAGAGTATAGAAAATAAAATTTTTCTTCGATTTCAAATTCTTCTACAATATATAGTGTGCTGCAGACTTTCCATATCTTAAGAGCAATCTTATTTCCCTCTAGTTTCATAGTTCAGATTTTCTATTTAAAACCTAAGACCAAGAAAATTTTGTTCCCGTAATTGCTTAAGCTAACATTATTTAATGCGAAATGATATAGCAGTAACTTATCCTTATGAAACCATAATATGTCAGTATACAAGCTTTAGGGTTGCAACCTTTTACCTTATAGTAATAACAACGTTGTTAGCTCAATAATGTTAATATGCGACCCTCAAAGGTATCGTAAAATAAACAACCCATCAAAACAGGCATTATAGATTGTAACGTATCTGATACAATATATTTACAATTTCGCCGAAACTAAATACATTAATAATTAAACTATAAAGCTTCTTGATGTTGTATATGCAGCGATATAGAATGTTAGAAATAAACACTAACCCGACAAAGGTTGCTACAGAGTTCAGGAATTTATCGCTGGAGGCCCCACCCAGGCGTAGACAATATTCTTTTCCGTGGAAATACGATAATGCTAAGCATCAAGATTTTTAAAATAAAAGCTACATATTTTTACGTAAGTTAAGCTTCTAGTAAAGAGGCTATGCGCTCACTACAGTAATGTAAACTACACAATTTATAGCTTTTCCTGGCTAACTAAATTATCAGACAAAATTTGAGCAATTTCGTTATAGAACATAAATGATTAAATTGTGAAACTTATAAGATTTCGACCTTGAGATTAATCAGATCGAACATTGGTCTTGTTATGCGTATTTGCTATAAAATAACATAAATTTTATATTGAGAAACGTTTATAAATAGTTAAAAAATTAAATGGCCCGAAACGTTACCCTGCGGTTATATTCATATTGAATTCTTATGATTTGATAATCGCACGTTCAACAATTAATCTTTCATTGTGTTAAAAATAGTGTTAATTAATCATTAATTTTGCCCCTTTTTCCCAAAATTAAAGAGTTTTTTTGATATAAGTGAAATGTTCATCTTATCAATATCACATATTGAACCGCTCCATTGTTGAAATACTGAAACATAATTTCAGTTGAAAATCCTTGCTTAAAACCAGGTTGATACGACGTAATTCAATCTTTGAAAAGACACCTAATATTGAAATGACGCCGATTATTTTCAATCAAAAGAGGATCATTTTTTTTCAAAAATGTGGGCCATCGCAGGGGATTTTGAAATACTAGCAAGTTTAAGCTAGTATTTCAGTAAATAGAAGTTTTTTTTATAAACTAATTGAAACTTTTCAGACCGTAATTTTAAAGCTTTCAGTATTAATCCTCCCTAGCAGCTAGCATACTGCTGTAATTATCTGCAAATTACCCATCTGCATCACCATACATTTCATATTCACGTATTACATCATACAAAGAAAAATGTTACAAGCACGAACACATACAAATATCTATGTCGCAATAAATAAATAACAAACGTAATTCAGATAATATTCAGAACATATATCGATGCTGACCTACTTTTCCCTAACAATAGTTACAACCGAGAACATGCCAGAAACATTTGGCCACTATTTATATGAATAAATGATTCCATTAGTCATTCTCTATGATTTCTTAATGAAAAAGCCTCGCGTTTGGTACGCGTACGTCATGCGAAATGGTATTGGGCATTCGAGTATACGTTTATAAAACACCTCAGCACGGCGTGGACTTTCTTACGTAACGCATACACACAAGTCGGCATGAAAAAAAAAGTCTGCTGAATTGCGTATCGCTTCTCGGGACGAGAGCAACTATCTCCTATTGGAATTTATCGCGTACGAACTCTCTCGACGTAAACCGCAAGACCAACGCCCACTTAACTTAAAGATGACAATAAATCATTTACGGCAGCAAAGTAGTAGTAAGACTAGTTGCGGTTCGCAGAGAGAAAAGAAATTCTCTTTGGTTGTTTTTACAATTTAGAAAGTGATCGAGTGCACAGTCTTGAGCTGGTTTTTTGAAATTCTTGCTGATATGACGTGGAACGTGAATGTATATGTACGAAATTCAGTTTTGGTATAGTTTAGTGGCATAGTTTTTGTTTGTATTTGGCAATATTTAGAAAAAAAAGCAATAAAATCCAATTCTAAGAGATTATCTTTGTCTTTGATCCAATGCACTAAGCAAGCCCATCCAAAATAATCTACGAATATAAACGATTTGAACAATTTCGCAATTTCCCTATTTAAATTCTAAATTTAAATAGCAAAAGAATGTTATAAACTTTTTTTGCAGAATAAAAAGTCACCGCTGCTTGTTCCAAGATAATTTGAAAATGAACAGAATATCGCAAAATAAGCAATTTTGATATTTGTAAAGATATTACACCTTTCACGTATTTTTTTATTGACACTTTTCTGCACCCTTGTAATTCCGAATAACTTCTGTACTTCCTTTGAATATCCTGTAATTGGAAAATTCGACATTTGGCCCTTCTAATGAATATGCATCCTTCAGTCCTTCAAAGTAGTCCGGTTTCGTAATGTTCTTGATCGTTTCTATCGCTTACATTGTTCGGAATTGTTCAAAATCAGTTCTATCCCTACTACTTGTCGTATAAGTTGCACAATTGCAGTGTCTTTGAAATAAACAGTTTTTAGCGTTTTTTCCAAAACTACTTTATGTGGACATGATTTGGCACGAACGCTCCTCATATTTAATTATAGGCTATAGCTTTATTTTGTAGAGAATATAGTTGCGCACATGAGAAGCTCACACAGTCAGCTAGTGTCTAGCCTAATTCATTAGAAGCCATCCTAAGTTACATAAGAGAAGATAGCTTATTTCCCTCAGATATTTGAAGCTGAATGTCCATAACAGTCATTGGGAAGTTCTATAAAATTCAAATAAGAGAATAAGTTAGAAGTGCCAGGGAAACTCATCTGAAATTCTATCTAAACAGGAATACAGAAGCCAATTGATAGGGTGCTAATTCAATTCTTTGAAGGCTTATGATTAGATCGATGGATTGAATTTTTTTTTTGGCCTGTTCCACTGTGGCCTGTGATTTTATCCTGACTAGTGGCGACTCGTGACATTATTGAATGGTAGGGCCAATCTAGGATTAATTAAACTTCCCTTTCTTTTGTATCAATTTCTCAGAGTTTTGAAGCAGCTCAACTTGCAGTAATTTTTTACCCCAGTAAATATAGGGATGATTGAGTATGGGAAGAAACCGGATGTAAATGACGAAATTCTGGGAATTGGCACGGAATTCTGAGAAATGGATGTGTTAAAAGGAGCTGTTGAAATTGTTCAGGGAGCTAAACAGCTCGAACAAATCCCCGTACAGCTTCAAGAGTTTGAACACCTCCTTGAATAGCTTAAACAGCTCCCTGGACAATTTTAACAGCTCTCTGAACAACTTGAACAGTTCACTGGTGCGATGTTGCTTATTATATGAAAGTCTAACCAAAACTAACAAGCAATTTGGCCAAGATATGGCTGGCTCAACTTTAATGTAATTCTTACGCACAATGAGAAGTTTACCTGTGTGAAGTAAGCACCACTTTTTTTTTAAATCGAAATTCTGATACGGAAGTGATACGGAACAAGGCCGATTATGTTATTTATAATAACGAAGCGAGGAAACTTAATCAATCGAATATCCATATTTTATAATCAAGATTTATCTATCGCATGTAAATTATTCTTAGATAATCCAGATTGCAAGTGTTGACATTTTTGAGATTTAGGTAGGGCGAAAGGGGCGGAGAGCAATATCGTTTTTTGCCTATATCTTACATCTGTACTAGATATTAGTTTGAAATTCTAGAACTACGAAGAACAAATCAAGAACCATCCACAGCTATCAGAATATTGATTTTTTTAACAGAAGGAGTCAACTTCGACTAGCCTCTAAGCTCTTGCAACAACTTGGAACAACCGTTAGAATTCCGATTTCCAGAAAAGAGGGGCCAATTTCATACCATCTTGCTCCGTTTTCTGATCACATTTTTTGACACGCAAGAGATACGGTTCTGGAATCCTGAAACGACATTTAGAACCACCAGAGGAACCTAGAACAACTGTTAGAATTTTAATTTTTCAAAAAAGGGGGCTTACCCGAATTTCGCTTTTGACCATATCTTTTGATCTGCGAGAGGGACAGGATAGATATTCTTTTTCTTTGAAGTATGTTGTTACCATACTTCAAAGAAAAAGAATGAGAAAGAAGCACTTCACACAGGTGAGAGCTTCATATTTGCTGGTCCTGCAAAGCGGCACAGTATATGGACGGCGGTTCTATCTTCCGCTTGACAGAATCTGCAAATCGTTATTCCTCAATCGTCAGGCTTAAATTGGATAGTGTCCTGTTAGCAGGCCTATTATTGATCCTATTTTTTCTTGGTAGATCGGCAGTGAATTTAGGGCTGTGTACATTTAACAATCTGAGATCTGCTTTTAATCTGAAATATTTTTCCACTAGCTTTGAAGCTTCGCTTCTTTGCATTGTTTAATCGGATTAGTTCGTTTTTTAATGGTCTTTCGATGATTTTTATGCCCTGCTACCCGGACCAGGGCCGCTTCTGTACAGTTATCCAGATTATATAATCAAGAATAAAGTCTAAATTTGATAGATAAAAATAAGCAATCTACACAGTGTAAGCAGCTTACGTTAATAAAACAAGTCCATGTCTTGTTTCGGAAATTCTATTGACTGGAATGCTGTGCTTCAGTTGGGTACAAGCAGTTGGTTTGATCGGAACCGGAGTCATCTCATAATAATTAAATATTTCTGTGATTTTTTTGAGTATCATTTCGTTGGTAGCAAAAAAATGTTATACATCTGCAGCTGCTACATTTCCTTTAAAATAGCCTAGAAAGTGGCGTTTTCGAAATTCTAACACCCAATTGAGGTAACTAATACAATAAAACGTTTTATTACAATAATCTGAACCATAGATCTTACTTAAAACACCTGTCTGTTACGTGCGTTGCTTAAGCATCGGTAATATCAATTTTGAAATCGGAATTGCCGCCTTTTAGGCGATAAAAATCTCGTTCTCAAACGATTGTCTACATAAATTTCTCGGATTTTCAACAATTACACGGGTAATTACGCAACGTCAGGACAACAACAAGAATGGACGGAGAAATACGTCCTTATCCAACGTACGTATCGTACAGATCTTGTCGAAAGGCGGCATGAGGTTCGGTGCGGCGGAAAATGTTCGTACGTATTTCATCAGCGCCCATAAATTACCGAGAAATATATTGCAACGTACAGTAAGACGTGTTATGAACGGTAACACCGGTTGCTTATATAACGAGTGCGAAACGGATTTGGTTTTCGTGTCGTTGGATATTGAATTGGGAATGAGGCGAATTTTATCATGAAATATGTGATTTTGCGATTTGCTGATTTGCTGATATCACTAACTGTTTAAAAATGGCTTTGTGGATGTGGACACATCTGTTATGCATTGAAAGAAGAAACTATTTTTTAAATTCGTGATCGGCAATGAAATGACAACATTAATGTCGTAGTTAAGTCTCTCCTTGTGATTCCTTTTGAGATTTTTTTGTTATAGAATTTGTTCCAGTATTACTAAACGTAATTCCCCAAACTTCCCAAATAGAGAGCCTTACTTCAACAATCAAGAAAAGTTAGGTATATAGGCGATGATGGTTCCTAAGAAAATTGATTTGAAATCACTCATGATTAAAGTTCGCCACTTTCCGTGCGCTTTACAGGCGTCGGTATAGGAGTGGTCGTTCCGGGTGTTTGATTCATAATATACTGCTCAAAATAATTAGGGGATATTTGGAAAAATGGTAATAAAATAAATAAATAATGAATGTAGCACTTCGCAAATATTTTTATATTTAACTACAAAGTTTTTAAATAAGGAACCGAACGCATTGACAAGTTTGAACTTGTTTGTGTACATTATAAAGCTACTAAAGCACTAAAGTGAATAAATATCATTAAATGAATACACAATTATGAGAAGTTTTATTGATAAAATAACGAAAAATCCATTGTTAATAATGCGTATGATCTCCACGAACGGCAATAAAGGTTTGACATCTCATCGGTATTGATCAAATCAGAACATTAAAAAATTCTTGTGGAAGATTATTCCATTCCTCTATCAGAGCATTTTGAAGTTTCTGAATTGTACGCGGTGGCATATTTCTTGCTGCAACACGTCTTCCTAAAGCATCCCAAGCATGTTCGATAGAATTACCATCAGGAGAATTTGCTGGCCAGTCCATTCTATCGATTCCCAATTGTTCAATCCAGTTGTTCACGATGTTTGCCCGATGTGGATGAGCGTTGTCATCCATTAAAATGAATTTTTTACCCATAGCGCCAGCTTACGGAAGAACAATGGGTCTCAAAATTTCATCCAGATACCTCTGAGCAGTCAGGTTGCCATTCTGTAACACATAAAGGTCTGTATGCCCTCCTGCGTTTATCCCAGCCCATACCATTACACTCTCACCTTCATATTGCGGCTTTTCTCGAACAAATTGTGGCTGATTACGTATTCCAGGCTCACGCCAAATTAAAATACGCCTATTATCTGGATTCGTCACAAAACAATACTTGTACCCAGTCATCGTGATTCCAATTTCTATGTTGCTCAGCCCATTTTCTTCGTGACCTTTTATGAAGAGCAGTTAGTGGAACACATACTAGGGGTCTTCGAGCATACATGCCAACGTTGTGAAGACGATTTCTTATTGTTTGAGTTGATACTCTTCTTACCGTAGCAGCGGCAACCTCACTTCTAAGCTGCGTTATGAATGTTGCGTTATGATTTCTTGTTTAAAAACTGCTATGAACATGGCAAAATCTGTCAAAACATGCTTTTAATAAATTGTTGATTATTGTTTAAGGCAATATACGTGCTTTTATTAAATTTACGACATTTCTCAATTAACAGGTACTTTAACAGGTGTTTTAATGTTATGACGACAGCGCTCAATGTGTTACTTTTTCTTTAAATGTATGTCGCATTTAGAAATACCTTTCTTTTTTTAAATAAAGGTGTAATTCAATCGTTTCTTTAAACAATGGTTCCAACAATTTTGTAACCTACAAAACTCTTAGACAGAAGTATATGTACATTGAAAGGCCTTGGGCAATTAGTTAAATCGCTTTATTTAGTTTATTTTTTTTTTCGACATATTATTCGTATGCTCGATCGTAACATTTTCAATTTGGTTTATTTAGTGTTAAAATGGTGGTAAAGTGGACACAACTCTCTCTCATAAACCCGTTCGAATCAAAGCCCAATGTAAGAACTGGAATTAATTAATATGCGTACAACTGCTAAGAATTTATTATTATTTATTACTATTTCTTAACAAGAGTATTTTTCTAGCATTTCTCATATTAGAGAAAATATTTTTTTGCGAGTGGGGTGTATATGTGCTTCCCTTGGCCTGTTGTGTTTACTACATTTTACTCAATTGTAAACGTTTACATCATACCGATACTCATAGTTTTATCGTAATTTTACCTTAATTGAATTATATTTGTTATATTATTACCTCACATGACCGTCTGCGTAACAAATGTTAGCTTGGCCTGAGGAAGGTTAATAGCAGAAACTTTCTATTTTCTTCAAGAACTATACTTTAACAGTTACATATGTATATCGCACTTTATATTTGAGAATGCAGTCTACCACCATAACATACGTTTCTCTTTACTGATGTGACACAATGCTAAATACGATATATGAGTCATTAAGAACAATTACGGCCTTTAACTTGCTCAAAATCCGCGTGTCAACCGCTTACGACGCTCCATTACCGCCCACGTGCTTCCTCGCCAGTGACAATAACCTTCCTCCAGTTTCTTCTCCTCTAGAGAAAGCGTCGGTTCATCTTGCTTACATCCGCGCCAATATTCGCTACATACTTCATGGGTTGCCGATTTTCTCTTTCAATGTTAATAGCTGTCGCGTACCGAGTCGACACTTTAGCTTAAGCAGCGATAATTTACATAAATGGGATAGGTAAAACACAGATATGCGCTTCCAGGTGATGTTAAGGATTACATTATTACTCGAAAGCGAAAATTGATGCAGATGCATATGGTTGCGCTTTCATTCCAGGTGTACCTGGAAGAAAACATTTCTAATTCGAGGAGAATTGTATTGAAGCCTTACAGTTAAATCTATTAGTGAATTTTATCACTTTCTGTTTCGATTGGTAAAATCTTAATCTCTCAATAATAGATATAATATAATAATAATAGGAACGAAATGATGCTGAGATTCACAGACGTGTTAAAGAGTGTTAGATACTATGTTGTAAATAAAAAGAATGCAAGAACAACCTCCGAACATACACGGAACACTTTTTTTAACTGAATTTTAAGTACGTTCAATTTCTTAAAAAAAAAAGATGGACATTTAGGACTCGACGAAATTGGATTTCAATCTTTTTTGAGAAGTATTTTTTTGTATTAATTTGCATATGAGGCGCCCTAAGATAATGTGCAGCATTTTAAGGGATCTGTGAATTTAAATATTTATTAAAAGAATTTGAAAATTTGAAAAAAATGGAACACTTTGCACACACAACTTACAAAGGCTCCTGAGGTTATGACAAGCTTATACACCCCGTTGGGCCGTCACCACACTTAAAAAAATTAATATTAGTTTATAAATAGATTATAATTTATAAATAAAAATACTGTTTAAGATATTGAGGGCAACATACTAATATACAAGGTGCTCTATTTAAGAAAACATAACTTGACTGATCTGTAATTTTTTCTTGGTTCACCCTGCATATTTCAAAATAATTTTAGGCTGTTACTAATACATATCTAGCAATCTTTCTAGGAAATTGTTTCCTATTACCAATGTTAAAGTTGCTATCGAGGAATCTCACGCTATTTCTCCACCCTGTAGATTTAAAAATTACATAATTTCCCGTTAGAAACAATTGCTATCGAATTCTACAAAGAAACAAGCTTGTTGTACGTATTTTTTTTTAACGTAAAATTTTACAACCACGTACTAGTCTTATATTTTTATTGATCATTTACCGCAACTCGCTCTAATTAAATCGCTTTTATTAACTTTCCTTAATGATTTGAAACGTGCCTGCTATCTATTTATGGCACTACAATTCTTGATCACATATGCACATGCACTCGTACTTTGGATATGGGAGTAACCAACTACGAAACCGCTTTCGCCTTGTGCATTCTGGGAGCGTAGGTCGATACGTTTTATTCCTTACGTAAAATACACTTTCCGAGTATATCTAGAATTCCGCTTGGAGCCTTAGGAGGAAGCTGGAATTAGGCGCGGGGGGAAATTCTTTGACACTTCTGCGGCATTTATCACCAGCGACTTTAAAAGCATTACGGCCGTCTCGAGAGGCTAGTAAATCTTGAGGCACGCGTTGCTTTATGTACTCTGCTCAAATTGAAAAGCCTAATGTGGTGCGAGATTCCTTTTCTTCTCTTTGTACTAAATTTATACAGGTTTTATTAGGCTATGCGTATTGGTTACATAGAGTTTGCGTGTTGGGAGCTTTCCCTCAGGACCGAAACTGTTCCAATTCATTAAGGCCACCACTTACGTAATGGATTTGCACTAATGAACTTAAATTCCTCCTAGAACTGTAAGTGGAGGGAGCTTGGATAGAATGGATTCCATATACCCTAAAAGGATATATTTCAAATGCTCAAATTTTGAATTTTGAAAATGTGGCCGACAAAAGTTACAAAAGACGAATATTTTTCGTGGAAGATGCATAAACTGTAAAGCACCTATCTGCAAGGAACACAATGTCGACTTCGTAAGAAATGTGTCGCATAAACTGGTGTAAGATGTAAACCCCTTTCAGTAAACTGAATAAATTAAATTTACGGTTATTATTATACACCACGTGCGCACGGTCAAGGTGCGGATATGAGCAGGGTAAATAAGACAAAACTGCTATTACTTATACTCGCGCAATTCGCACGTTGCAAGCGCACACCCCGAACCAATAACGTATATAGAAGCAGTCATGCAATGATGAGCTGAATAATGTACAGGAGCTACGACAGCGCATAGGAAATGCTTTTGAAATTATTCATGAAAAACTAAATGTTTTTTTTCGGCACAAGTCCAGCCTCATGACTACTGACGTTTCGTTCTCAGTTTCATGGAGTGTCTTCTGGGCTGCTGCATGTTGTATCGCTGCTGTGAGAAGATGATAGTCGGGTAGTCGCTTGGGGTAATGTTTTTATAAGGTTGGGATAGAGGGACGAGGTGATTGGAGGATTCGGATAGGAGACATTTCCTGTAACATGCAACTATCGTTTCTACTGAGATTGTTGGATTGTTTGTGGATTTCGATAACATCTCAGATTCTTCCTGAATAATAGTAGGATTCGTGGGATAGAAGTTTGGTGTCGTTAAATAAAATCTGGTGGCTGGTTTCCAGCATGTGCTTAGCTAATGCAGCATCGGCTATCCGCAGCAATCTAGCAACCCTCGTCTTCCGCCATACGTGTGCTGATAAGTCGGAGAATTTTGATGGGGGTTTAACAATTGTTTTCATATTGTGTCTCTGGAGTTGTTTACGTATTTTATCGATAATACCTTGACTGTAAGATAGAAAAACAGCTGACCCTAGGATCTTGACCGGAATCGGTAGGCTGTTTGAGAGTACGATGACGGTGTATCGTTTTCCGGATATCTCGTTTCCTGAAATTGGGCGAGAGTGACGGGCTGAAAAAAGGAAAAGGCCTGTTTAGCTGACCGCTTATTTTTGTGCCGGATGATGGTGAGAAAGGCCATTCCGATAGCGACTCATGTGGATCGGCTTTCGTCATACTGTGTCTTAGTTTGCCGTTAGGGTAGCGGGACACGGACATCTAAAAATAGGAGTCGTTCATTTTATTCAACCTTCAACATTTGTGAACTGAGATTCCATATTGAAACTGTTCATAATGTCCTGTGGGTCGAGGGCGAGACCTTCCATATGTTCCGCAAAATGTGATGAATTTAGAATAAAGGAATTTGCGCCGCGAACATAGGGTTCTAAAAGTTTGGTCAGATGTTTAGCCAATTTATAAGTAGCACTGACAATGGGGCGGAGGGAATATTTTGCTTGTAGATTTTAGAATTTGGATGGTTTACAGACTCTAGGAATGACGCCTTTTTGGATACCTTCAGGGGTAGAAGAGCGCTTGATGACGGTTGTTATTTCCGATAGGCGATAGGTGGCATCCTGTAGTAGGGTGCGAATCTTCACAGCTTTTAATGTGACGATATCCGGGTTGAATTTAAGAGATTTCAAGGCAGAAGGTTCGGGATTTGGACTGCTGTAAGGTGAAAGTGGCGCTTTTTAAATGTTGTCTAAATGTTATGTTTCTGATCTTGATCGGTTTTTGTTTTGTTTTTGATTCTTTCCAAAAATCTCACTTCTATGGCTGATATTTTAATTTTATTAATTTATAATCCATGTGTCCGCAACATGTATCAGTAACGGTGTTACTACTTTTATGAATGCTTCTATTCTGATATCTTTAAGTATTTCCTTCTTACCTAAAAATTAATTCCTAATATTGTTAGGTAAGTTTCCTCAAGCTGTTCCTCTTCCTCCTAATTCCTCCCACCTCTCGCTAACGTTAATTCCAAGCATTTGTGTACTTATTCCAGCTTTCATTTCCTACCTTTATTATCTTTATTACATATATATTGTTGTTCTGTGTTTCCTTTCAGTTTTTTCTTCACTGACTTTCATTTAACTATATGATATTTCATAGTTTCTTATTCAAATCTCGAACCACTTTATTAATAATGCAGTATCGCGTTTTATTCATCTCTAACCAGAGGGCAATCGTTAATTGAAGCTTTACTTCAACTAACGATTTGGAACAGTATTATAATTAACACAAAATGCAAACGTTGACATTCTTTTATTTTTGTTTTCAGGCGATGGATTCTACCGTTCCTAACGCTTGTCTTGCAACAAGTAGATGCAGTTCAGTTTTCATCAGCGGCAGCCCAAGGATTGAACGATGGAGGGGAATGCGCTCTCCTGCTAAACGGACCCGGCAGGAGTAGCTCCTTTGATTACACCTTCAATTTGTTGCGGGGTAGTTCGTTGTAAGTATGCAAAACCTAGCGCAAAATTATTCTCGTTAAATTGCGGAAAATTAATTCCTGCATAACCGGTTTTCGAAATTCGTGTCTAATGAAATGGACCAGAATTAGATTATCTGTTGCGCTAGAGATAAATTTATTAACAATGTGGGATTAGTACGGCTACAATTATGGTTTATGTAATCGGTGATTTCGATATGATTTGGATGTTGTAGCCAGTTTATTAGTTTATTTAGGGTAGGTAACCGATAACTGAATAATGTTTATTCGCGTGTACTTCTGCTAATTCATTCGTGGAAATATGGTGCGAATGTAGTGTTTTCAATTACGCCACAGAATGGAAACGAATTAATTTAGCATTAGACCATTTCAAATAGAATGCAATTTACTTCCAATTTAACATCAGCAGAAAACTAATAATCCTGCCAGTATTTTTTTGTGGAAAATTTTGATCGGCAAATTTTGAAAACTTGGCAGTACGCAGTGCTATTGAATTAAAATATTTGTAATAATCGGACACTTCCGGTTATACCGGAAATAATTGTCAACAACAGATGAAACTTCGTGAAACTTTATACAATAATAAATATGCAGCAGCGTTGATTTTGTATTCTACAGTTGTTTCAATTCCTTCTTCTTCTGGTATACACTCTTCGTTTTCAACTTCTATTGCTTTTAATGCTTCTTTCCGTGTGGACCTATATACCTCATCTACAAATTCTACGGAATGTCTTCAAAAATTCTGGGGTTGCATCGGTTTCCATTGAAAACGATGTTTCTCTTTGAGCTTTGATTTTGTATTCCACAGTTGTTTCAATTTCTGCTTCTTCTGGTATACACTCTTCGTTTTCAGCGTCTATTGCTTTTAATGCTTTTTTCCGTGTGGGGGTATATAGCTCATCTACAAATTCTACGGAATGTCTTCGAAATTTCTGGAGTTGCATCAGTTTCCATTGAAAACGATGTTTCTCTTTGAGCTTCAAGAAGGATACCTCTTACTATGTCGTACAATTCGATTTCGTTGTTATTCGTAGGTGTCCCATTATTATTACCGGCAATTTCCATCGTTACCATCAGCAAACGAATTACATTTATGATATTTATGGCGAAGGTTTGCTACACACCCAACCAATATCTATTAATATTAATTCCAAGTGTAATGAACTGTAGATATACTACCTCCTTATCTCATTCATTTCAATTTAATTAATTACCAGCACAAATTCCTGATTTAGCAGTTCCTTGAGAAAACCAACGACCTTGAGGCTACTGATTACGAAGCTTTGGTCTGGCTTAATGTAAGCTTACCGTTTCCAAGTGTTCCGGTCGATTTAACTTTGGAATGTTTACAAAGCTTTAAGTTTATCGGGAACACTTTGTATGAAATATTTTCTTTTTCAAAATCAACTTTCGTAAACAAACCGAAGAAAAATCAATGCGTAACAGCTTGCCTTCTTTTATGACTAACCCGTTTCCGAGTAAATTTGCAACGGGTTTTATGAATACTTCGCGATCGCGATATCACACCAACAAAAGGCTGGTTCCTGTTGTAATATCCCCTTCACAATCAGCAAGTGAAATCCATTTAAAAATAATACTCTATTACTTCTACTTTTCTCAACTTCCCATTTCAATGGGAATTATTTAATATCAAAGGCTGACATTTCGGCGGAGGTGCCGGGAATAATAATGAGTTTTAATAATAGCGCGGAGAACGTAATTTATGGCGCTGTGGTACGCGCTGCGACGTTCGAAAATAATACAAGGAACGTTGAATATATAATTTCCGCTGTCGTAAGCACCTGCGGTATTTAAAATAAAGATTAACATCGAAAAGTCCGTTTGTCGTGTATACCCGTTCACGTTATTATACCTGTCTGCGTGTTACCACTCGTGACGTGGTGTATCATTGTATACATGTATATGATGTACACATGTACATCATTTGTGTTTGCACATGGATACCGAGCTCGTACCGCTTTTGTGGCGTACTTGTCGGAAAACGAGAACGCTATTTACCCTACGGCTTAGGATAATAGTTCCTACGCAAAACAAAGTAACGCGAGTGTACCGGCGAAATTATATATTCCATTGTTTCCTTATGGCTGAGGCAAATATCTTCTCAAACATAATAAATAGGCCACCTATACCCTACTCAAATTTCTGACAACAATTAACATATAAACGTGAATAATTCGCGGATGCGAGTCATCGTAACGTATACAAAACGTAACGTTCTACAAATACTACGCGCGTTTCGTCGTATTGCGGTGGTAATTTGCTGAATTATGAATTAGCGATTTTCCGCGGAAGCAAGCTGTTCCAAACTGGAACCATTGTTAATGGCCATAATAAACTTTGGTATGATATTACATACAAACGGTTGTACATACATATATATACAACCGAGTGTGTGTGATAAGCACGAGAAGCAAATAGGGGACATTGTAATGCTTCTAAATCCCAGAAGCCGATTTGAATTAAACTGCGTAAATTTCATTTTGACCAGGACGTTTGATTTTCAACTGTTTCGTCTTTTAGAGCAACATAAGAGAATTGGGCGGGTATTCCTAGATATCCCAACGAATTTTGACAAAGTGGGGGCAGTAATTCACAAATTAGTTAGGATTGGGTCGGTCGTGCCATCTAACGAAATTGGTAAAGCTACTGAGAATTACCATTTGGGAATACCAAAATTTCTCTACACGCTGTCCATACGAAGCCAGGAGCGGGTAGGAAGTTCCGACAATCCCTTGGTGAGAGAGGCGGGGATTGTCCCGCAAAGATAGACCACTATCTAGACGCAAAGCGACTAGCGTTGCTAACATACTGAAGGTTATGGAAGCGGAGAACCAGCCTCCAGAGCAGCGGCGGTATTTTGAGGAGATTGCTAGAAGAAGCACTGCAAACTAACATTAATTTGCGACTGGTAAAAGAGATGAGAATATGAAGAAAACTCATCGCACAAAAAAATCTCACCACATAGCTAAGTGTGGTTTCTCACGATTTTAGCAAATCTGAAGGCATCCGGAATGAAAAATTTTTGTCAATATTCCGGCAATGAACGATGACAAGTTATATGTAGGAGAGCCCATTAGATCTAACTAGGAAACCGGTTTTGTGAACCTTGATTAATGCATAAAACATTATAGCTGATTAATTTTGTGTATGTAAGTTCATCAATTAGAGAGTTACGTTGAAGAGATTGTATTATTCTTTCATTGTATCGAGTTGATAGGGTCTTTAGGAAGTGGTTGCAAAGTGTTAACATCATTCAGCAGAGAGTCAACTTTGAACGGATCTGTTGATGGCAACGGTAGTTTGATCCTTTCCAGCAGGCATGATCATTGCGGTCTTCCTTCCTGCTATTAGTAAATTTACTGGATTTAATAAATTATTACTGTAGATGGTTCATGACCGGCGATGGTGGTAGATCCGATTAAATCATGGTGTTTATTAGAGGCAAGAGCCGATTTTATGGAAAATTCCCATGTGTAAGTCAAGCAATGCCGAATAAAGGTTGAGTTTGGAGCTTCGGCAGATTATTTTCCGTGTTTATCTCGGCTTGGCAACAACATAAAGGCGTAATGATTGGTATCTCATACTCCCTTTTCAGCGGAAAACGTTGCTTGCATTAACCGTATTCCCTTTAATTCCTGCGGAACATATCCATTACGTTCACAGACAACTCAATCAAAACTCAATCTGTAGATATCACCAGTTACACGCGCATGAAAGGTATCGGAATAAGCATTTTGAAAACGAAGCGGCTGGATTCAGGCTCCCGCATGGATATGCAGCAGCCGAGATTGGAATGTATGATCAATTAGCGTGCAGGCCATTGCTACACTTGATAGCCTTGGCAATCTCGACACATCGATCCACTTTGATCAACGCGATAGGTTCGATAATCTTCGCGTTAGAAATCCGTGCGCACTAACGTATACATGCATACAGGCAGAGCTTTCGTCATAGTTGCTATTCATCGAACGGAGATTTGCATGTTAATTAACGAATGTCGACGTCGTGATTGTAAAACTGGAAAATGAGGGCAAGTACGTTTGATTCGTCGATAGATTCTGTGTATATTGAACGCGACGAATTCAACGAAATTCAAAAATATTATTTCTGCTGCCATGACTGGCGATAGATACCTTGTAAGGCTTTCGAGATTGATTGCTGTTCTATCTCGTAGAATTAATCGGGAAACTTCTATCAATCTTAATGTAAGATAAATGGTGTGGTTTACAGTTACTGAATTGGGCCTTTCATTATGAAGCATCGCCCCGCAGGAGAGCAGCACTTCAATTCAAAGATGGAGTTCCTGCACACTTCGCCCGTCAGGAGTAACATTTGCTTGCTTCCCAAGGGAAGGGATATATAGCTGTTACATTGTTCAATAACAAGCCTCTCTAATAAAGTATCTATATATGTTTAAAAAATTTAGTGAGACGCAAATACCTTCATTAATAATGAAATAAATGGAAAAAAAAATGGTCCAAATTTCACAAAACTCTAGCTACTGGTTTTGAGATATGCGTAGCTTATCGTCAGGCCAGCTGAAAGCCATTCTCAAGATTACTCAATTACACAGCAGAAACCTCTTCGGGTAATAAAACGTGTTTTCACTGAATAATTGTAAAACACAAGGAAGAAATAATAGCTGAATAAGAAAACAAATCATGAAAAACGTTTTTGAGAAGTATTCCGAACGAACGAATCCTTTGTGATCCAAATGCTGATGAAAGCTGCTAGTATGTAGCATCCGTCGCATTAAAGGCATCTAAAGATGGTACTCTATAAAGGGAGATACTGTCAATCTGCCATGATTAAAAAAAAAATCCCGATTATTTGAAAACGATTGGATTATTTGTCCATTATTGATATTCGAATTATTTCCACCATCTTGGGGGTATTATTTAAAGAAGAAAATTACAATAACTCCCTTTATAGAGTGTATCTGAATGTAGACTCCAATGATTCAAACACAACCTCGTATACATTCATCCTCTATTTGCGTTATTCATCCTCGTGCACTTGCTCATATCACTGTACGATTTTAATGAGAACGCGTTTATCGCGTTTAGAAATCAGTTCCTGTCTACCGCCTACGATATATGAATATCTGCTATGCATCCAGAATAATTCAAATGAAATGGACGTCGGAACGCGTACACACGACCGAAGTGTTATGGATACGCGACCCCCGTTCGCCAACAAGCCGCTTATCGATTTTTTCGCATTTCCGAGTTCTCATCAGAAACCGTACGTGTTTTGCCGTATGATGTTTGTACATTTAGCGGCTAATTAAAGCCTAGCCGCCCTTTGTTTTTCGAACTCTCGACCGCCGCTGTTATTCCTGCTGCGGTTGTTTCGATTGCGAATATGCAGAAGCTATGGATGTACGTACACCGAAAAGCTTTGTTGACAGGTTAACACTTCCTTTCGCGCAAAGAGCATTTCCAATAACGGGAAAACAAAACAAATACTGTTTTGTGAGGGAAGTGAGTATCTGAACATTGTGTTTTAGCATAATTTTTTTTAACGAGGCGAACTGTGTGATAGTTTACAGATCTAGCGGGGTATGAAGAAATATTAGTTTTCATTACTTTTTGTACCTTTAGTCGGCAGAAGTTATAATTCAGTGCACTCTTGCGATATATAAAACAATATACGAAGCGTATGCAGCTGATTTACTGGACAACCAATTTGAATATTGTGCAACTTAAAAAACATACATAAAAGCTTGGACAGCCTATTTTTATAAATTGTGGCTTTCCTAGCAACACGCCTTTCCTCAGAATGAATGATAGGTTGCAAATTCAAAATACATCTGTTATTAACGAACCTTTAAATTTGTTGTTAAAAATAATGTTTGTATCAGGTGATACAGACTGTACAAATTCTTATATGCCTACCTTATTAACAACTATTATCAAAATATTTTTGTATATGTGTATAATTCACTATTAGTTTGTATGTAGAAATATGTATAAATGTACAGGATAGCCCAGCGAAAACGTAACAGACAGATTATCTTCAAATTTGTTAAAACGTTGAAAGAAGGTAACTTGCGTTCTAAGGAAAACACCGATTTTTATAAATTTAACTTTTCCACAAGTGTACCAACCTCTCTCCTAATCATCAATTATTGATGTATGACTTTAAAGGTAACTAAGTCCTCTTTACAACGAATTCCAATATTTATACATCTTTATTGTATAAGGTGACAGAACGAGAAGCTTTTAATCACAATGAGCGGGAACCGGAGTGCGTTAACATTGCTATTATATTAAAATCATGATTAGAGTAGTGAATGAACAGGGGAAATTCCCATCTCTTGTCATATATATAAAAAGTAGAATCGAGAGTGTATGTAATTCGATGATTGAAAAAAAACTTACCGTCTTAAGCGTCTTCCGTGACATGAAAAACTGGAGAAGCGAGATTAAATATTTTTAACATAAGGCGCGTTTCCAAAGTTATTTCTGCAAAACGCGACCGCCGTGAGGCAAATATGTTCATGTATAGAAAAAACGATCGCTCTACATCTAGTGATGTTATATTTGCATAATTAAAGAAATCTTTGAAACGACTTAACGCATCTGTAGACGAACCTTCACAAATTTGTCTAAGTGTGGCAAAATCTGAATCTTTGTCTAAAATACTTTCAAACTTAATTAGAACACACTCATTTTTTTTGCGTCTTCTACCGAACAAAGCTGCGCGTGTACATCTTTCACAATTTGCATCGATTCCTCTGAAGACAGTGAAGCATTTTGTAATTTTTTTATTGCTTGCACTACTCCGATGTAATTGCTGTGAATAGCGTGTAAATCACTTTTAACCTGGCTATCTTCAAATTTTTTCTGACTTGTTTTGATAGTTGCACATTCTTTCGGATTGAATAATAGAACCACCTTCTTTGTGCTCTCAAAATATTTATGATAGTTAAAAGCCGCTTGTAACCTTGGTCCCCAACGTGTAAGGATCGCTTGTGGTGGTTCAAGGGTATGAGAACACTGTCTGTGAAATTCGCGAATACGTTTTGTGGATTTCAGAAACACTGCTTTTGTACTCGCAATTAGCGCATGCACCTGCGGATAACATCTACGAATTTTCTCGGCCACAAGATGTAGAGCATGAATTTCACATGTAATATGTAAAAAGTTACCACTGTTTCTTAAGAGACCGACCTACAGAAAGCATGGTTGCGGCACCATTTGTCATAAACATTAAGACTTGATCTCTGGATATTTCAAATGTTTCCAATGTTCTTAGCACCACTTTTGAAATTACTTGGGCAGTACATTCTTCTATTCGTCTAGAAGCTAATAAAATTGAAGACGACGATTGATGTGGTTCCATTTTGCGCACAATAACATTAAGTACAGATCTTTTTTCGCAATTAGTTGCTTCATCCACACACAAGCACACTTTTTTATTTTTCAGTTCAGCCTTAATTTCATTTTCTAAATGTACACGCACAGATGGTAAATAATTTCGTAACGTGGTCCTGCTCGGTAATGTAATATTTGTTCCAAAATGAAATAAATGAATCATTGTTTAACAAAGTAAACGCCAGATTACACTTGTTCATCATTTTACGTAAATCCAATAAGAATTGTTCGTATTTTGCGGCGACACCGGTTTTGATATTATTATGGTTTCCAACACGTTAGATATATATCGCACAGTAAACATTTAATGTTTACGCTGTCGTAAGTCAAATCCGGATAATCCTTAATGAACCTATTCAGTGTCTTTAAAGATAGCTGTTTTCTCAATCTACGCACGTGTCTTCGACATTATTACAAACAGATCACAGAGTACTTCGCTGCTACTATTTTACGTACGCTCCAGGCAGCAGTGAATTAGAGAGTGACTAGCGTTTCGCATGCGAGAGTCTATTCGTTAGCTGCGCCGATGGTGCGCACCCGAATTTGCCTGCTCTAATCATTACACTATTAACATAGAACTTTCCATAGAACTTCAATATTCTCTTTACTGAAAATTTGTAGATAATTCGTTTGTTTCATTTTCGACTGGAGAAAAATATTATTAAGAAAAGTTGTTCAGAATTAAATATGAAAGTATTACCTCCTATCTCAAAAATATATAAAATTGATGCGATAACATCTACTTTGCTTGAAGTATTCGTAATTGACATAACTAACAAAAGAACGGGAATTAGTGGTACTCCTTAGGAGTTTTTAGATGTTATCAAGAATTATTGATATTTACGCGAAGAATTAACGTATTTTTAGTGCATTTTGCTCATTAGCTCGGTGAATTAGGACATGAATGGAAGTGATGAAGAGTCAATAATAGACGTTCGTTTAATTTGTTAATTCCTGATGTAAATGTAAAAAAAAAAATTCCAGAACTACTGTTCCCTTGGATTCTGCATGGAAAACACAATGTCATTGTGTTCTGGAACTATATTTCAAATAGATTGAACATCAGTGACTCAATTACGGATCCTCGGAGCACGCCTCGCTCCATTTGCAATTCTTCCGACGTGGTACGCATTTTCATGCATTTCCACGAATATCATATGCATAAAGTTTTATCAGTAAAAGAGGATGATCAACCATGTCATCAGAGAATCGTGCACTTACGTTGTATTAAAACTTACCTAACTCATCGGTTACAAATACAAACTATTCTCTCATTTAAATTACGTATTTTCATTTTCCTTACAAGAAATACTATGCGTGCGTAAAACACATGCAATTTAAATAAACTATTCCATTTTAGAACATGGCGACCTACATCCAGATAAGAATGATTCACTGTGCAGTAGACAGATCGGATTGCGTAATTTTAAACAATATAAAAAGGCAAGTTCCTGTTTAAGTAATCACAAAAGAAATCGAGGTTAAATCTATAGATAAATGTATTTTATAGAGATACAAAGTTCGCTTTTAATGTACCATTGCCTCGTTATGCCTACATACTGGATATACTGATATGTACATAAGTAATAATTTCTCGGTTATATTTGTGTTCATATATTATATATTTATAGATTTGTGATCACTTTTGTGTATAAGCGTTCGACACGATCAATAATAATCAATTACTTCAAAAGCTGCTATTAGCGGAATATGAAAGGTTTTTTGTGGCATGTTGTGGTACTAAATCAATAAATCAAGCCACCATTTCGTGAACATTGGTACTCTCTGGGTGTCATCATGAACAGCGTTTAACTTGGGCACAGTCGAAAGCAGGTCTTCTTGCTAGCAGCTTGTCTAAACAATAAATTGTTCTCTTATCTAATATAAAACTAATTCTCTAAGTTTAAAAATTAATTTTTGAACTTTACAATTTCATTGAAGAAAGCGATTTCTAGAAAAGCTTTTGGAAACCAACAAACTCAAGTGAAT
The DNA here is from genome assembly GCA_902654985.2 of Oryctes borbonicus. Lineage (NCBI taxonomy): Eukaryota > Metazoa > Arthropoda > Insecta > Coleoptera > Scarabaeidae > Oryctes > Oryctes borbonicus. The sequence goes on from LR736862.1 coordinate 8,366,698, forward strand.
TCGTTCAAGCTGCAACCTGTTCTTCATAGTTAGTCATTAGAAGAATTTGATAAATAAATTCGTAGTTATAAAAATTTCGACCTTCAACTTTTTCTTATTGACTTATATCAGATTCCGTGGCATTATATATAATTTACATAATGTGCATCTGAAGGTTTCGTTTTTGAACGCCAATCTCAACTTTAGTCAATAAGCAAAAATAAATAATAATAAATAAGTATAATAATAATAATAAAATAATAAATAAGTAAAAAAAATGATCCTATCAAAGTTATTGCCTTCCCGAAGCCAGTAACTCTTGGCTAACCTATAACCTAAAATTGATGATCAAATCTAGGAATGATGCGCTAACACGATATTGAAGATCTAGAAATCCTGTCCGCCTTCGGTTCTACAGGGTGCTATGCAATGAAACAAATCGAGCGGCAAAGCTGGAGAAACAGGCGTACTGCAACTATAGGTGTTATCAATAGGAAGGAGCTCTGGAAGGAATTGCGAGGTATTAGTCTTGTTCGAAGTCGACGCCCCGAGATCCCAGCCTATTTATAAGGTGTCAATACTATAAATAAATTCTTTCCGGTAGCTCCGTAACAGCGCAAAATATCCAGCAAACATACAAGTAATTGCCGTACTTTTAGTTTTAGCCAGTTGCACGTCTCCGATCTTTGCAATGCATTGACTAAAATTAAAACCAATGCTACTGTTAATTAACAATATTAGCCTCCATACGTTGAAAATTTCTATATCTTATTAAAACGACTATTTGCTCCATATTTTGCTATTCTATTGCATAGAACATTTTGCCTATCCTAATATCTGGAAATCTGTCTTGGTTACTCCTTTCCCTAAAACTAAATATCTTGCTAAATACAAAGGTTTGCGGCCTATAAGCATAGTACCCATCCTGGGGAAGGTATTTGGGAAGTGTCTTGCAGTTCAATCCGACGAATTTACTAACCTTACCAGTGCCGCAATCTGGGTTCCGAGCAAGTCACAATTGTGCAACTGATGTAATTGATGATATTATTAGAGAAACTGATTCTCCTTGATTTTAGCTGCGAGATCGATACCATCCATCATGGTTCTCTGCTTTCAATTTTGAGATGCGCTGGTATGTCACAATCTGCCGTAGAGTTTTTAGATTTTTATCTCGAAGGTTCACGCAGTGGGTTGGCATCATATTTGATCCTGTTACTATTTCCAATGGAGTGCCTCAGGATGCAACTTTAGTCCCGTTGCTGTTCAGTATTTATACTTCTAAGTTACCATCTAAACTGAAGTATTGGAAATGCCATTTTACCCAGACGATACGCAGCTGTATTTTTCATTTCCGCCTTCTTAGTTACTGAATGCTCAAACGAAAATAAATGAGGACTCAGATTCAGAACTTTGCATATATGAAGATACATTTTGGTTGCAAGTCAACCTAACAAAATCTAAGTTGATAATATTCCGTCCCAGGAAAACTCGTGAATTAAGCGCTGCAAATCTTCATCTTATCGTTAAAATATAGGTTCTTATTCCAGAAAACTGTGTTAAAAGCTTGGTTTTAAAAATCGATTACAATATACGATTTCACGAAAATACCAACCATTTAATCAAAAAATCCATACCTACGCTTAAATCCAGTAAGTCCCTTTTGTGCAATGCATTTGTTCTGTTGAACTTCAATTACTGTGATACTATTTACAACTTCTGCATTACACAAGAAGATTCCAGAAGAATCCAAATGGTGCAAAACTCTTGTATACGCGAATGCGCGGCAGACGCGGGGTTGGTTCCAAGCTATTGCAAACGAAGATTTCGAAAATGCATAGCAGACGCATCCTGCACAGTATTCCGTTCTTTTGCTAACGTTATTAAATTAAAAAAATATTGTTATATAACAGAGTTCGCTTCAAATGTCAGGAACGCACTCGCAACTCGTACGTGATGCTAATTTTACGCGAAGTTTCACTTATAATGTTAGGAAAATGTTAAACAATTACCTGATCGATACCGGAATCAACATTTCCTCATCTATGTCTGCCATTATAGAGACAGATTACGGAACTACTTCTGTTAGGCCAGTGATCAGTTACACCTTTTTTGTTTCCCTTGCCTGATTACGTTGATTGTGTGGCCTGCTAAAGGTAGAACGCCAAGAATACTTTGTATTCTGTTATTAGGAGGTTTGGTCTTATTGGCTTGCAAAACTTTTTCTTTTTTTTTAACAGCATTGAATTCTCATAACCATAATTATTAATTTAAAACTGGGGAAAAAAGGACCAATAAATTCCAATAAATCATTTGTTTCCGATAAAATTATTCAAGCGCTGCTAGGCATCTTATGTAATCGGTACGTAACAATGTGTACAAACGCGCACACATGTATATTAACCAAAATCGAAAATGATGTAATTCACACCATTCCATTCGAAATATGCAATGACAACATATTTACCTCCCGGCAAAGCTGTTATTTATTTGCATTTTCCTTTTTCAGAGGTTATAACGGCCCACAGACGTGTATAACTTACGATGCCGTCAACGCAGCGTATCTGGAAGCACGGAAGAGAATTCGTAAGTTATATTTCTTTTATATACGTTGGCATGTCTACCAAATATCTCTAGTGCAGCATTGTAATTTGAGCTTATAGCTAAGCCTTAGGGATTGGCGTTAATTGAGAGTGCAAAGTTTATACGTAGGTGCAGCAATGCCCATCTTCGATATCAGGACCTTCCTCTCACTCGCAGCAAACGTTATGCGAGGTGCGAGTGAGAGGTCTGCAAGAGTACAGATATCTGAAATGGACATTTCGGAGAGAGAATTAACCTTTTTGACATCAATTCACTTTCTGACTTGTTAGGTAACCGGCTAAAATAGTGATGCTGTAAACGTGGATATTATGTAGGTAATTTATTTCTAAGTAATTGCGAACGTGGGTTTTAATCTGTGGATCAAAAAAAAAAAGATCCCGTTAACTCTTAAGTAAATTCTCAAACACTTTCTTTAAAGTTGGTGTTTTTGCGGAAATTCTATAGTGTTACGTAAAAGTTTAAAAAAATAAATTCAATGAACCAGTAATGTTGTCTCTGCATACGTAAAACGTCAAGATGAAAAAGATTACGTCGTCTAGAGTTGCGAGATTATCTTAATTGACATTTTTCGTGGCTGGTGGTAACGTAAGAAAGAGGGCACAATCTTGCAATCCAATACGCTGTCACTTCGCTCCTAAATCATTTTAGAAATGGCATTTGTAGAGTGCCATATGTTAAATTCGATGATGAGAATCTGCGCCAGTTTGCTTTTCTGGACGAAAACTGGATCTTCCAGGATGATACCATAGAAAAATCTTCGGAAGACAAAAGTAAAAAGGCCGTAAGTTGGTGGAAAAAGATATATAGTTTCACAGGTTGGAAAGAGGAGCAGAACTAGTATTTTCATCCAATAGTAAAAAATCGTATGAATGAGATAACGCTGATTACCATAGTACCATCCGGAGCCAGCTTCATCAAGAAAATTTGAAATTCAGCATTTTCTTACCAACAATAATATAGATTACGACAGCCCTACAGTTACTACATCTCAATAAACAGCACAAACCACAACCACTATATGAGCCAAACGCACTAGCTGAAGTGTACAGTTCTTTGTCCTCCTCCATATCACTGTATATTGTGATGGGGTACAACGAAAACACGCTACGCTAATCATATTGCTTACAACTATTGAAAGAAGCACTGCCGAAGCAAATTAATTCGGAAGTTAATAATAACAATAAGATATACTGAAAATGAGATTCAAAAGCGGTGGGATAGAGAGAGAGAACAAAGAAGAAGTTCCTGAATAAATAATACACTTGCTGTTTTTTTATTATATTTCCATACTGCGGAATAACGACCGCCTCTATCATTTAGCATAGACGCTCGTACAGAGTCGAGCCGGTTTACACACGTCCCTTAGTCAACTTGCACCCTCTCCTTTCTCCACGTGAGTCAGTCGTTAATGTACAGTTAAAAACCGGTTATGCATGTTTCATTTTTAGCTTTGTTCTCTATATTCCTAATTCGCCTAAGAAATGTCTCTACCAAGAGCTCGCGAATACCCGGATTAAGAATCATGATTATTGAGCGACACAGAGATTTATTGCACAATTTGTTCAGTTACTGTAAAATGTTCATCGTCTCGAATGAGAATTTTTATGGCGATCTCTGCGAGGTCTTTGTGGCTGCAAATATACCCTTCCGAAAACTAGATAATTCAGTTTTTAAAAATTTTCTGGCAAAATATGCGGGCAGAAATATTCCCGAGGAGTCAACGTTACGAAAAAAATATACACAAAAGCTCTAAATAAAACCGATGTAGGCGACAATTACTGCTGGTTGAGCGCAACGAAACTATAGATGCGTTAGAGCGAAGCATAGTTCACGTCATTGTTGGTGTTTTGTACACAGATCGTCCAACAAAGCCATATTTCATAGCCAGCAGAATAATAGAACGGGTAAATGCTAATACAATAACGGAAGTAGTAGCGAAGATATGACGAAACGGGAAAAAGCTCTACTCTTTGTGAGTGACGCTGCAGGTTATATGCTTAAAGTTGGAAAATTGCATTAAAACATCTACAATAACGCGCTGCCCACGCCCTCCATAGAGTAGCGGAATGAATTAGAGAACAATTTCCGAATGTAGATTTATTGTTGTATTTATGTCATTTTATTTGGAAATGTAAACGTCGAAATCAATTATTTAGCCAATCGCAATGTTAATCCAAATTCAAAGACAAATCACTTCGTAAATTCAATAATAAATACTCCTAAACTCCGACATGTCTACATGTATACTTCTTAAATGATAAACCTCAATCTAACAAAGGCTTTCTTATGTTATTGCTTAGATGTATCGCAACCTCACGGAGATTACAAGTCTGAAGATGTCGCTACGGTCGGCGAACTTCTGCTGGATATTTCGATTAATTTGGCAAGGACGTAAGTTTTCCCTCGCATTTTTTTCCCGTTTGAAACGTAGATATTTCATTTATTTACTTTATTCCTTCGCATACTTATTCCAAATCTCCTCTTTTTTTCGGCGCAGATACGGTTTATCGTACGAAGAAATCGAAAAAGGGCTTCCTTTGATTGATACTAGTAAAACTTTGATTAGAGAAGTTTGCCCTCCGTTCTTATCGAATGTCGAATGCCGGCCTGGCAAATACAGGAGATACGACGGGCTTTGCACTAATTTGGAACATCCGACCTGGGGAGCTACGAAAACACCGTTCACCAGGTAATGTATTGGGTTTCTTTGAAGAGATATTTGACTTCGGTTAAAAGATAGCTTGCTAATTTGATCGAAACAAATTAATTTTTATGTTCTTAGTAATTAAAAGTTGGAATCTGTTTTATTTATTTGTAAAGCTTGTGATTAAATGTTATAAAGCACTATAATTTATTAATAAACATTAAAAAGTACGCAATTTATCAGTATTCCGACAATTAATCTTTGATACTTTTATTTATTTTATGTATTTTTTGTTTGAATTAATTTTGCCACTATTTTTCTTAGAGTCTCTACCACGTTGACTCTGTTTGTTATTATTAACACTGTTTATCATTTTAATTATTCTCTTTAGCTTGCATCTTGTTGTAAAGCGATTTTTATTTTTACATAAAACACATACTTCACTATAGCACTACATGTTCCTTGTATGTTTGTAATTCCTCTTGACGTTGATCTTCTCATCAACTGCTGGTGATATTTGCTTGCTTTAAAAGTTCTGCGCATCTTTGCCGCATCGTCAGCTGAAAGATTACGTTCTCCTAATAGTCGTCGTCTCGAACCTCAAACACCCTTCCATCTCTTATTAAATCTTGTTCCTCCTTAAACTTACAGAGTTTTGCATCGGAACATCTTACTTTTACTCTATTTTAAAAAGTTATTTGCTCATGTTTATAAGAAAAATAAAAACAAAATTTATCACGTGTGAATCTCGCTTTAAATCAAACTTTATTGGTCTTTTTAAGTAGAAAACGTCCAAATTACATCTATTAAATTATCAAATAAGGTACACGCTGAAATATGTATCTAATGGTTTACAGTAAAAGTTACATGCTAAAATGTCATAAAGCTCTAAAAGCTGTGAAACGTTAGTAATGTAATAATTTAGAATTGGTGAGTTCGTCGAATAGCATAATTATCGCTTTCACGTAGTAAGCTGTAAAATGCAAGAGCATGAGGATAAAAGCCTCGCCGGTAAAGCATGTTATGAAGATACAAAATCGAATTAAAAATTAACTAAATCAATATTTTCAAAAAATTTAGATTAAATTTTAGTGCCTTATTGACGTGGCCAGGGCTGTATAATTAATCTTGAAAGTTAAGGAAAGAACTTAATGGCAACGTAACCTAAGACGAAAACGAATTTTTAATAATGATAAGGAAGATAAAAGGTCTCATAAACTTGGCCAAAGCTGCATATTTTCTGCTATAAAGAAAAACGAGTAAAAAATGGTCGATGGTGCTATTACTTAAGAAGACAATATAATGTAACATACCTGAAATGTTGTCTTTAGAAATTAATGTGAATATGTGTGTAATCGTCTAATTAGTTAACCGGAAATTAAAACCACATAGAACTTACTTTTGCAATTTCACTTTCTTCTTTTTAATCACAATTCTGTGCTGAGAACATAACGAACGGCAGATCGCGAAATATCTGAAATCCGCGTATTTAAAATGTAACTAGGTTATTTCTAATACAATTAAATAGACAGGTGGCTGCATAAGTTCATTTCGCATATATTTGCCAGCGTATTGCATTTCACTTCGCTTGACTAACAGACGTCATCATTCCTTTTTCAATTGAATTCTCCGTTCACATTCGCGCATTTTTCTCTAATTAGAAAAAAAGATGTTTCTATGTCGACAACCTTCTCGAGATCAACGTAATTACTTGCGTTCTTGAAATTATTAATTTTAACCGTTAACTCGCTCATTGTGATGCGATGCAAGGGTAATGATGGGTTTGCGACCTCCATAATAGTCTTCTTTTGCGAAGGATATCTATAGCGACGCAGTTTCATGGTTGCCAGGGGAAAAATTAATGAACTGAGGTTCGATTCGCTATGTTCATCAAATATGGCCCACGGTGACTTTTTTTCTATTTCCTACGTTCAAAGTTTCGATCGGCGGGCAGAGATTTTCGTCTAATGAGGAGGCCATCACGTTCGTAATCGCCTGCTTTGGAGAACAAGATGCCAACGGATTAGACGGATCAAGGAGGTCGGGAAAATATAAACGTACAAGGAGATTATGTGGAAAAATAACATTTTTTGTAACTAAAGAATTTGACGGAAAAAAGGTTCTGGTTGGAAATCTCCCTCGTTTGCATTCATATTTAACTTATGGCAATGTCGCCGGGGTTGACTCGGCAAAGAGGACATGCTAGAGTTATTTAACGATTAAATTATAGAGATTTCCTAGCATGTATCCGATTTGTTTGATCTCTTTCGGTAACTGTAGCTTTGTAGCTGTTATAATAGACTGTCCAAAAAGCTCAAGTTTATGTTGCATTTCTGACGATCATTCTTAATGATCTCTTTTTCTCTCTTAATCTCAGAGCTATATTATTTTGAGGATTTTCTTCATTTCAAGATTTTTTAATGAGCTTTTACTTAACGCTTTAGCGTTTTGGTTTGTTTACACGTGAAGTGATCGTCAAACTTTGAATCTAGAGTTACGTATTTTGTATAATTTGGACAGCATTGTTTGGTGAATTTTCAACCGTTGTTTGCTCATGTCTTTCAAGTCCTTGCTCATTTTCCAGAGAGCATCGTTTGAAATTTTTGCAGAACATTGACAAATTTCCGGATAACTTCCAAAAATTAGCGGTTGATATTCGAAAATTAAAAAAAATACCGAGGAAAAGTGTATAAATAGGATATTTCGGAACCGAGGAAGAAAGTCCAGAAGCTAATTTTTTGCATCCTCGTGATTTCTAATCCTATATACTCACCTTTACGCACGGAATGGACATCCTGATATGAAATTTTATTATTAATTAAATTAATTATATTCAGTTTAATATATGATGGAAAGTGAGGTAATCGACTTCTTACGTAGGAAGTAATTGCGGTATTCAACGGAATTGACTGTTGTAATTTCAATAATAATAATAGTAATGTTTTTAGTGGAAATTGGTGCTTTTTTTGTCTTATAATTGTCTATATGTCAATAATATTGTTAGTCCTTTTTGTCATATCTTTCTTTATATGGCGCGAGTGCTGACGTAACATAAATAGCAAGTACAAATGTGAATACCATATGAAGAGATACGTTGCAAAACGCAGTTTTTGAGCTGTGCGTGTGCCCACAAGTAGCATACATGTCCTACATACAATGTATTCTTAAAAATATTGCATGTTTTTTAAATTAGCAAAGGCACATAAAAATAGATGCTGCATTTTGAATTGTTTGTCGGAAATTACGGGACCTTCAAAAGAAAAACCTTCAAGGCGTTTTAGAGCCATTGAACCGATTCCAACTAGGTACTTCAACACCATGGAAGATATAGAAATATTGTACAGCAATGAGAAAAACATTATATAATATTGGTAATTGGGTGAATTGGTCCAACCATCTACAAGGACCAATAAGGTTAATTGTAGGCCGATTGTGTAATTTGAATTATACAAATTCGTGCAGTAAATTTTCCTTAGACTCTCGGGCGTCGCACAAGCACTACCAAATAAAAAAGTCTTCTCCTCTACCAAGCACAGACGTTACTCCTCCGCTTAAACGAATTCCATTTGTACAGCTGTTTCCTTAATTGATTAATCGAATATGACCAATAAGGAATTCTTTCATCTAAGCAATTAATGCCTTTGCATGGATTTATTCCGGATTGAATGATGTGCCAACTAGAGATTTTGGCACAAGCGAAGATTCGTTTATCTCTTCTTCTGGCAAGAGCATCAGCTGCTACAATGCCAATGTGTTTTGTCATCCGAATAAAGCTAATTTGATCCTGCAAAGCCCGAAGGAGGTCTTTCTCGCCTTGAGGACTCATAGCGTATCCTGGACGTTGTATCTCTTCCACGATATCGATAGTAAACATTTCTGCTTGTCCATTCAGTTAATGATCTGATGGTCCTATACGTCTTTTGTGACAAGTTCACTAGGATGCTGCTACCTACAAACAATCATCTTGGCTTTCCTAACAAGAAGAAGAAGAAGCAAGAAGCTGGAAGATGAGTTAGCAATAACCACAAGTCTTTCATGAAATGGTTTCAATTACTTAAGACCAGGGATTTTCTGTTATTTCAATGGCTGCTAGTAATATCTGCAAAGTGCTGTAATATAAAGATAATTAAAGAGCCATCCATCAACGCGAGAGCGTTAATTTGAATTGCACGCCTGAAAAAGAAAGAAGTACAAGAAAAAAAAGAAGTGTTAATTATTCAAACGCCTCAATCATCCGCGCTAGTAGGTTGTACCTGTAGATATGTTACCTTTTACGTCATCCTCACGCAGCGTAAGGTCAGTGACTTGTTACAATGTTACCGACGTGAGAGTTGTATGCTAATGCATCACATGATCACTCTCATTGCTTGAGATTTCATCACGATAGCCGGCCGAGGTAGAATACGATCCGCATTCGCGCGGATTGCGTGCATAAATTTTGATAGTAATTGTTAGATACGCTTGTCCGAGTACGTATTATATGGGCTGTTTCGAAATGAAATGGTTCTAAGGTTATTGCCGGCTCAATCTATTAAACGGGAGAGGCGATGAAGACATCGCGGAGAGAATGTCACCTTCAAAATTAGCATGTGTTTGAACAAGTAATTATTTCACCAAAACTTCCCTTGTTAAAGTCAATGGCTGCTAGTCACAGAATATGGGTTTCATCACAACAATTCGTTTTTATAGAAAATAAGCAAAAATTTGAAGAATTTTCTATAATGAACATATTGTTTACTAAATGAAGCGAAAACATGTGACTTAAGATACTTTTGCAAACTAGGAATTTGAAATTTTTGCGAAATAGCGTCGTTTCTTTAATGCTCGAAGTTTTTAAATTTATTATTTCCTTTATTTATATCTAAATCATTTCGGTTTTACTTTTTCTTTTGAATCTATAAAGAATTAAGGAAAAGTCTCTTGCCATTGATGATTAGAGATACGAAAAAGATTCTAAAAAATTGCCCGAAACCTATTATCGAGAACCTTAAGTTAAAACTCTCAACACGGTTCCAAAAATGTGGTGCCTTCCAATAATCCACAAACTGCGAAAATCAATAGTTCCAGGTATAGACTCAGCTATACACAAAAATGTACTCATTAAAGTAGATAGTTTAGAAGCACCAAATTTACTAGATTTCGTAAATAAGTGGATTAGAAGATGGGAAAATTTGAATATCTTTCTAATGTAACGATTCCGGAAATCACAGAGTATTTGGTTGAGTCTCTAAAATTTGATCGATGATGCCCAAATTGCAGAATACAAAAGACTAACTTCTTCTAACACTTTGCAAGAATCGAAATAGTTTTCAAGTAAAGGCCAAGTACTATGAGCACTTAGAGGGTACGGCGATGGGCAACCCTCGCATATTTTCCTAGAATTTGGCATATTTTTATTTACCTTCATCAACATATCGAAAGGTATTACTAAATTTTTGTAAGGGCCAAGATATGAATGCACGTTTCACTTCGTGAAATACACCAAAAACCCTTCTTGGCAATCCGAAAAAAACGATAAGTACCAGGTACAATGAGAATATTAGGTGCTACAGATACGGAAGGATAGAATTATCAAATGTAGCACAACACATAAGTGAAATCAGGCACAATATTAATTTAGAAAACCTGAAATTGATGAAGAACGTAAGTAAGTAACCGCGGGAATTAGATGCTTGCGAAACTATTTACATAAAGAGGAGCACAAATTTGATGAACGGAGAGAATGGACTGCGGTCTTCCCCAGGATTCTCTGATTAATTAGAGTAAGGGGGACATATGTTTGGCAAGAGACTCTTTCGCATGTTTCGCATGTCTTAGTTTTAGGGCGAATAGGCGGTAAAAGTAGATACTTTTGAATATATTTTTTTTCTCGGGAGTGTGCATAAAACAGGCATGTTGCAATTGCGAGCTTTAATAATGGCGGTTCACGCATCTTCGAAACAACTACTTCGAACTAATTAAACTTGTGTGATGCGGAGTGTGCCGTTTAATGCCGTTCCATACCATAAATCACAAAAATATTCATCCATTTGTACAATAGATCAATCTAGATATTCCAATTTCTTTTAACCGAAAATTTTCCCTCAAGACTATTTACCTGAACATTGTTGGTACGGGATTACCTACTCATAATAACCCATACATATCATATAGGATAAACCATACACATAATATCCAATCTATACAATCGGCAGCTCAAAACGGATGCCGCTAAAGGATATTAGAGCGCCTGATTTATGGGAACTGACATATTGAACGCGAGGCGCAGTTTTGAATGGAAATGAGCCATTTCGTTTGAATACCGTGCTGAAGCGAAACGGCCGAATTAGGGAACCCATCGAGAGGGCGGCAAGAGACGCAACCCGTCTACTAAAATTGTTTGTGAGTAGCGGCGATGCCGTATAATGCCGGGGCCACCACACCTCTTACGCCGAATGGATATGGTAATTGGATAGAACGACGGTCTATGTTGGTCGCGTGGAAGTTTGGCGATTTTAGAATTTTTGAAATTGAAATTAAATCCCTGCAAGAGCATAGGCGGCGTTGTAACCGAAGGAACTTTCAGCTCTGGTAGTTTAGATAACAGGAGCGCATAAAACAATGAAGTTATTCTAATGAAAATGGGCACATTCGGTTAATTTTTGTGGTCAAAGCTTAAAGTTCCGGATTATTTCGAGCTCTAGGGATTTGACTTTTATTGAGAAATATGGATACCTATTCAATTTCAAGCTTGTAAAAGTGATTATTTACTACAGCTTTACAGCGTTAGCATTTTTTATCATCAAAATTTAACGTATCATATCCAATTACCTAATTACACAGAAAATTTGCTATAAGCTAAATTCACAATCTTAAATGAATCTAATAGGTTATTGATACTGCCATTGCTAAAAGCTTCTCTCTATGTCACATAAATCTTAGAATAATTCGGTCCTGAAAGCACCAACTCCCCGACAAAAACTTAGACGCGGAAAGATGTTTTACGGGTTTTAAGGGTTACAACATTTCTTTGCGAAACTAGCAAGATATCTAATTAAGTTTTTATTCATAAAAGTAAAATAAACTTAAAAATATCTCCTTCAGTAATATATGAACTAAATAATAAATTATTACTCCAATGTTTAAACAATTTCTGCAAATTTAAAGCAAAAATCAACAAATGAGTGATGAGTAATGCGTAGATCCTCCATTGTTCTTAATCACTTCCAATAGTCGGTTATTAATAGATTTATATAAATTTAACACATAATTTTGAGGGATATTCTGCCATTCAGTCACTATTGAGGTTTTCAGTTCCTATACCGTGAAATATTGACGGCCTCCGCCATAAACGCGACGTGCCAATTCACCCCACAAGTTTTCAATAATGTTTAAGTCTGGTGACCGTGCCGGCCACTGTAAAGTTTTAATCTTCTTCTCTTTAAACCATTCAGTAATGGTTTTTGCTTTATGAATTGGCGCGTTATCTTGCTGAAAAACAAAATTGCGCCCAGCCCATTGGTTTCCAAAACGGAGAAGATTGTCACGCAATACGTCTTTATACGTCACAGATATCATTTTGTTTGTGTAAAACACTATCAAACTTTTATCGCGAAGTCCAATCGCTGCCCATATCTTCACAGATCCACCCCCTAATTGTCTGGTCATTTTCACTTTTTCTTCCTTTCTCAGATCATGATAATAATGCGAGTACCCATCCGGTCCGTCCAAATTAAAACGTTTCCAATCGGAAAATATAACTTTTTCCTATTGTTTCTTCCAGGATATGTGTTCTTCAGCAAATCTCAGCTTCGCTTCTTTGTGTTTCGTCGAAAATGGCGGTTTTCTCAACATTTTCTTCCGTGATATTACCGGTGACGCCTTTAAAATCCTTTGAACATTACGCACGTGCGTTTGTACCCCCGCCTGTTCTGCAATAACTCTCGCCGACGCGGAAGAATTGGATGCACACCGCTCACTTACAGCTTTCGATCACCCCTGGCCTTTGATTTGCCGTAATTTTCCGGATCTTTTAGGAAATTTCTAACGGAATGATCGCTTCTTCGTAACCGACGAGCAATTTCCTTCTTACTAACACCATCCTGGTGCCAGGCTGGAACTTTACCCCTTTCTATCAAGGATAATTGCTATTTTCTACCCATATTGCACACAAATACTTTATAAAATATAATTTCTCCTGGTGAAATGTGTACACTTTACCAGCACAACCGATGTATATAAAGAGAAGTATCAAATTAAAACATTTTTGCTTATATTAATGTAATAAATGCACAGGGTCTAAATTTTTGTCGCATTTAAAATTCCTATTTTGATCTGGGAAAATCCCAATTACCCCTTATAAAGCAATAAATACCCAGAAATATCTATAAATGGACTATTTACATAACAAGTATTAACAACCCTCATTTACATTTTATATAATGTTTATAAACTTTGTTTCGTAAATAAAAACGATGCCGCGTCTATGTTTTTGTCGGGTAGTGTATGTGTAGCGAAGCGAAGCTCATTATATTACGCAGAGAGAGGCAGAAAACTCGCAGAAGAAGGAAGGTGGATGTAAAAGAAAGCCTTACACTTACGAGAAAAGTCGAATAGATTAGCCAAAAGTTGAAGGAAATTAGATAGGATATAAGAGAATGTTTAAAGCTGCCACTTATTCACACTCAATTGTAGTGATAGTGATAGAATAGTGACGAATTTATAAAACCACCACAGTAATACTCAAAAGATACTTGTACATTCCACTAAGCCTGTAAATGCTTACACTTGACCATATTTCAAAGTAAATTATTATTATTTCGTTTAATATGTCTTTCATAGATTGGTCCAACGAAATACGTTTTGTTCTAACACAAAGACAATTAATATGATATTTTAGTGATATTCTAATCGTATCAGTCAACTCGTTACGTCTCTCGTAAAAATATCACAACCCTAAAGGAATTTCTATACGGCACTGTGTACCAGTAAGCAATTACGGCGATTGGAATCGCGGCTTCGACGTATTGATTTCATATCACCGCTGCCGCGAACGAGCGCCATAAATGATGATTACCGAACCGTAAAATTCAGGATCAACGATTACCCTAATTTTTTCCTTTCCGTATGTATTTCGAACGATGATTTCAGATTAATTGGGCCGCTTTTCGCCGACGGGATGTCCGCGCCTCGCATCAGCGTTAGCGGCGATCAGCTACCTCTATCCAGGATCGTATCCAGGACGATGCATCCGGACGAAGGCTTCCACGACCATGCTGGAACGGTGATGATAATCGCTTGGGGTCAATTTATAGATCACGATTTCACTTTAACTGGAACACCATTGGGTAAGTATTGGTAGTCTCTAATTAGAATAAGTACAAAAGCTTTATTTGTAACTTTTTATGTTTTCATGTAGATGCCATAAATAGAAACGATCCTGAAGAATGTTGCCACCGTCCGGCACATTTAAAACATCCTTATTGTAACGAAATTCTCATCCCCGAAGACGATTATTTCTACAGGCTGTTCCACGTTCGTTGTATGGACTTTGTAAGAGCTTTCCCAGCTGTTAGGCCAGGTTGCAGATTAGGTAAAAGATTAAAATTAAAATTACCGGAATTAATTTTGTTTTCCATGGCTTTTATTTTTAATAGGTTCAAGAGTACCTTTCAACACGCTAACAGGTGTTTTAGATGCTAATACAGTGTACGGTGTGACGGAAAAGTTCGCCAGGTAGAAACTAATTGGTTTATTGTTGAATTACTTGTCTTATTCTCATCTTCCCATCTTCAGGAAATTGAGAACAGGCTATGGCGGATTACTTAGGATGAATTCTGTCTTCAGAGACTACGGCCTTAAGGATTTGCTTCCCTTGAAATTGGATGTTCCGGATGAAGGCTGTACAAGACCGAATAGCAGCATGTTTTGTTTCGAAGCAGGTAATTCATTTATGAGGAAACAAATGGAAATTTGCAAATAAAATTGCATTTTAGGTGAAATTCGTGTTAATGAGCAGCTGGTTTTAACCTGCATGCACACTCTAACAGCCAGAGAGCATAATAGGGCAGCCGAAGCTTTAGCTCAAATTAATCCACATTGGGATGATGAAACGCTATTCCAAGTAAGCTGAAGTTACACATCGAAATTTTATCGATTCTTTTCTAATATCATTTTAGGAAGCTAGACGGATCAATATTGCTGAAATCCAACATGTCACCTATAATGAATTCTTACCAATTCTCCTAGGAAAAGATGTTATGCAGAAATTTGGTTTGCTTCTCCAAAAAGACGTAATACCTACGACAAATTTTGTTTAAAATTCCTTAAATTTTAATTTCCAATTTAGGGTTATTGGGATGGTTACGATTCTACCGTTAATCCTAATGTAATTGACGCATTTGCAGCAGCGGCCTATCGTTTTGGGCACTCCCTTCTACCAACAGCTGTCGAAAGATGGAGCAAAGCTCATAAGTTCATCGGTAACTACGCTAACCCGATTGAAAAATCTCTAAACGCATTAACAATCGCCGCTTTTAGCTTCTAAACGTCTGTCTGATCTTATTCGAAGACCGTACGATTTATATAGAGCTGGAGTTCTCGACGAGTACTTCATGGGTTTGATGAACCAAGTCGCGCAAGCTATGGACGACTCCATTACGCAAGAAGTAACCAATCACTTATTCAAGAAAGCCAAAGCGAGGTACGGCATGGATTTGGTCAGCTTTAACATGCAAAGAGGGAGAGAATTCGGCTTACCCGGATACATGGAGTTCAGAAAATTCTGCGGATTACCAGATGCTCATACCTTCGATGGCCTATTTGGATCGATGCCTAATGAAACTGTTAGAAAATATTCAACGATATTCGAGTATGAAACTGAAGTTGAGAGGATTTCATGATTTGTATTGAAATTCGTTTTTGTTCTCAGGCATCCTCTTGATGTAGATCTGTGGTCTGGCGGTGTATCAGAGAGACCTCTGCCGGGTAGCATGTTAGGACCAACATTTGCTTGTATTATTGCTACGCAATTTAGTTATGCCAGAAGAGGCGATCGCTTTTGGTAAGTGTTGAATTCCAAGCAAATTTTGAGTATGGTTCAGCGATGATTTTAATGAACAGGTACGAGAATCCTAATCAGCCATCTTCGTTTACACCAGAGCAATTGCAAGAGATTCGTAAAACGAGATTAGCAAGGCTTATCTGCGATAACACAGACTTAATCGATACGATACAGTTGTACCCTATGGTATTGCCTGATCACGAAATGTAAGTAAAGTTCCCATTTACAACTTGCTAAGTCGATCAAAATGTTCTTGCTTTTATTTTCCAGCAACCCTCGGGTACCTTGCAGAAGCGGCGTTATCCCAAGTATAGATTTCAGTAAGTGGGCGGAATTCCCAAATCAAGGACACTTTAACAATTTTGCTTTCGATAATTTGGCTGGTAAAAAATAACATATATATTTTTAAATATTGAAATTTATTCAGAAAAAACCCATGTCAAATGATATTAAATAGCTAATTTATTGTAATATGTAATGTAACGTTGCATTGTCATAAAAAAAGGTAAGAAAATACATGTCCACCTGAAAGAAAATAAAAGGTATTTAAGCATGGCGTTACTTAAATTTTTAAAAATTCATTTAGACCTTGTATTAATTAGTAAGATATTAGTTAAGTAAGAATTATCTTTTGGGATTTTAAAAACGGCAAACAAAAATTCTAAAAAATTGTTTCTTATTGGAAAAGAAATATTTAAAGGAGACTGACCGAAAAATTATGACTATAGTGTGTAACAAATATTGAAGTTAGTTATAATTTTTTGTTGATTTAGTCTTATTTTATTCATAATAATATAATTCTACCTCGTACGGAAAAAAAGGACGTAGTTTTGCATCTTCTACTTGTATTACTATTTTATTTATTTAGTTTTGTACATTGTGTCTTTTATTGTGTAAATAATCTTTTCAATCCCCTCCATGTGTAGCAATAATAATTTTGAAAATTTATTTAAATAGTCTGTAGTGAATGCCTTTAACAGGATCTTATTTTTTAAAGTTATGTACTAAAGGAAATTCTAAATAATAGTTAAGACTACACAAAAAAATGTGTATTGTATATAAAATAATTTTGTACTATTACTATCGCTAAAAATAAAAATAAATGTATTATTTTTTGCTGTTAGTGTTTATTAAAAAAAAATCTACAAATATATTTAAATTTTCTGCTTTTTTTTCTTTTTGAAAGTTTTAATAGTTATAGTGTATTTTAGATTATGCAAGTAAGAAAAACACCCAAATAAAGTGAAACAAATTTTATCGAATAAACATAATTTATTTATAGAAAACACAAAATATTTCGATTTATAACCGCTTATAATCAATCTTTTCCAAATGCACTAACGGTTTCAATTGTTCAGCAAACACTCGCATATCTTCAGCGATCGCATCATGTCCCGATGGGGCTAATACGGACAATTCAACGAGATAACTCTGTGAGATCAACTCGATATTTTCACCAGGTTTATTACCACCACCGCATTTACATATTTTCGATACCGTAATCTTCATTCGACCTTTCCTAAACATATATCCCCTAGCCGTGTACTCGAAATCCAATCTGCATCCTAGCTCTTGTAGAAATTCCACAATCGAAGCACTGCAAGCTACATCGATACTCGAACGAACGATTGTAGGTCGATTCTTGTCGCCTAGCTCTTGTTGACCTATGTATCTCAATTGATATGGAGCATCTTGTACGTCTAATGCTCTCCTGACGCGTAGAGGGAACACCAAAGAATTTCCTGGGGAATTCATGCATAGGCTGAAGCACATTTCATGATCGTAGAAAGTTTCTGCGCCATCGTCCACGTTATCACATAAACCACGTAACCTGTGAAGTAAAACTTCAACGTATTGATCGACTACTGAGCCTTGTAGAAGGTACTCCCTGTTTGGGATGATATTCGAATTTAATGCTGATGTTAAAGAGTCCTTTGCGGAGTCGGGGGTTGTCATTCTAAAATAAGAAAGTTTGTTACAAATATGTAATTGGAGTAGTTAATTTGTAACTTACTTTTACTGTAGTAAGGTCTGTAAATATTGGGAAGATGTAAATTAATTAATTTTCATTTTATATACTTAATTAAAATAATACTGCTTAAAAAATATATAAACAAGTATTAACCTCAAAAATCAATGTCATTTGTCAGGATTAAATTTTCCTGTTGTATAGACAACTTCTATAACGCGTTCGGAAATTGCATAAGTAACAGGCGTAAGCAAGAAATTTTTTTTTAATTTTAAAAATTGCTAATAATCTTCTATATTGCAACTGCACAGCTCCAGTTTACAATAAAAATAATGTTTTCTTAAAAAAAAGATAAAATAGTTGAGTGTAGGCTTTCACGACCGTAATCCATTGTAGAAATGTCTTTCGGGTGATGTCGTGTAGTTAATATTTAACTTAAGTTAAATATTAACAAAAAGATAAAATGTTGCTTGGTATCTTGTAAGTTCAATACTTTTTATTCTTTCTATTCTGAGATTTGTTGCTTGTTGAATCTGCTATTTAATCTATTCAACTTTAATTCAAAAGCTTTGATCTATTCAATTACATCATAAATCTATCTTGTAATAATATATATTTTCAATATCAACAGCTTAACATCTGCTTCCCTAATTGCTTAATTCCGAAATTCCTTTGGATGTTAATTTCATTATCGGCGAGGCACATTTAGTTTCGAAATTAAAACAAATCAAACAAAATGCGTTTAGTAGCAAAGATAAAGCGACAAACTTGGAACAGTGAAACGATAAACTACCAGTTTGAAAGCAAAGTTTCGATCGTTAAGCAGAGGGAATAGATCATCCGCTTTGAAGTCCGTACTTAAGCTTAAATCTCGCAAACTATGTAAGTAGCATCGGTACCGTAAGAGAGCAATGAGGGTGAGATGAAAGGGTCTTTTCTGGTAAAGACAAAGATTGAATAATTCATTTGAATTCGTCGAGCTTTAAACTAGTGTAATTATCATGATCTCTTTTTTAAACTCTTCCTCATCTCTAGGGTGATGAATTACGATTAATATGAGTTTATTTTATTTTGCTTTGGTAATTAACTAAAGAGTAGCTTTAGTTCTTTCGTTTAATTTTGAAGTGAGAATGCAACAAGGTAAAATAAAATCAAGGATAGGTAGAAATATATACATGGTTTTCTCGATAAAGCTAATTTATCTGTCAGTCAAGTCAATCGGAACGTTACTTACGTTCCTTTTATTCCTCTTGAGAATATTTTAAGCAAATCAAACAAAAATAATACGAGAGGAGTTTGATAATTACCGAGTCTCGACAAGAGATGGCGCTACTAGATTTGAAATAGCTCTCAAGAGTTCTTGGAAAAGAAAACCAACGATGAGATAAAAGTGAGTAAAGTTTACGAGAATATAAACACCAAAGAACAGTCCAAACAATAAGTTTTTCGTGGCCACCTGCCGCGGCAAAGAGCCGCGCGAGCATTTTTAATGGAGAACGTCCAGGTTGTCGAAATTTTTCAAGAATTCACGATGAAGGATCGGAGGTTAAAAGCGCGTGAAACTGCTGAGGCTATGGGCATGTTAATTGACTTGATGCATAACACTTTAACAACTCAGTAAGCTTTTCGCAAGATGGATGCCGTGATTGCCCACAATTGATCATAAACATGCCCGTGTATCAACTTCGAAGGGATGTTTGGCGATGTTAAAGCGCAATCGGAATGATTTTTTTTAGGCGTCGATTCATAACTGTTGACGAAACATGGATTCATCACAGCACTTCAGAGACCAAAGAACAATCCAAACAATAAGTTTTTCGTGACCACTCGGCACGAAAGAAAGCCAAAGTCACTTTATCGGGTAAAGAGATCGTGGCCAAAACAGTGCGCAGCGTAATCCACGTTGGGAAGGGCAAAACGTTTAATAGCGATCATTATGAACTTGGCTTATTTAACAATGCTGTGAAAGAAAAACGTCCACATTTGGCAAAGAAAAGAATTCTGTTTCGTCAAGATAATGCTCACTTGTGTCACCATAATGGAAAAATTCCGTAAGTCAGGATAGGAATTGCCTCCGCACCCACCATGTTTGCCAGATTTAACTCCTTTATTTCCTGTTTCCGAATATGAAATAACTGCTTGGGGCAAAAAAGATTTGGCACAAACGATGAAATTATTGCAGAAACAAACACCTATTTTGCAGAGTTGGAGAAATCGTATTTTTAGATGAGATCCAAGTGATAGAAAGACATTGGGCTAAGTGTATCGATCTCAAAGGAGGCTATGTTGAAAAATAAAACGAATTTTACACATAAACATCCTTTTTTCTTGCCAAGACCAGGTATTTATTTAGGTTTCAATGTATTTTGATGTTATTTTGATGTGATGATGATGATGAGTGATAGATTCAGCAGATTAACTAAAGTAAAAAGAAGAAAGCAAATTTTATTAAATACATCGAAATACACAACAACGAGGTCTGTTAAATATCTTAAATAAAGATATCATAACTTCATTTAAGACCTCTTATCAAAAAGTCATGAAAGAATTGTCGCCTACCAAGCGCTAGCTGTCATACTTATCTACAAGTTCTTCCAACTTCTCGTGTAACAAATCCGATGAAAATGTTTGGCAACTTTTGCGTTGCTTCGATAACTTTCAAGATGCTTTGAGCGTATTTAGAGTATCCTGTAAGTCACCCCAGTACACGTTCAGTCCGTAGAAGAGAGAAGAAAACGAAGTTTATGGCACGTGCTGCTCCACGTAATGCGTACTCGCACTGCTTTCCGCTTGCTACCTTCTCACGTCATCGTGCATGCATAATGTGACTTTAAATAAGTTTGTTAGTTTGCTCCTTTCTCTTATATATTATCCTGTCGAGATAAGGAGGAATATGAAGCTCAGTATTGCAGAAACAACGTTATGCTTCTCTGAGTATTGCTTGTCCTAAAATTCGGAGTTCACTAAATAAGGATCGTGTATTCACTAAAATTCCAAAATTGTTTTTTTTTTGCTTAAAATAATTGCTATATAGAAGCTCGAATGTTTTATTTTTCACTGCGTTATAAGCAGATATTTGTGTAAAAATTTAAATTTAATTTATATTTATTGCTCTTATAAAATTTGCTTCTTTTGGAGGATCAAATCCAGAGAAAAGGGTCTGCCAGTTCGAATTCTAGTTCTTGAATTTTTGCCATGGCGACCACTTTTTCCATATTTTCTGCTTTCAACCTGCCAAGTAATGATGTGTAGTGTGACCCACGTTGTTGCTTTTCCTTTGGCAAAACAGTCAATTAGCACAACTCAATGGTTATCCCAAAAAACTGTCGCTATTACTTTTCCCACCGATGGAATAGTTTTCGTCTTTTTCGGAGTCCACTGTTTTGACTGTGCTTTGGCCGGCGTATTCAAGTTTCATCCACTGTTATTAATCAACGCCAAAACTTAAAGGCACGTTTTCCTTGGGATCGCGATCGGGTAACTGCACATTTGAGTGTCAGATCTTTTATGATCTAAAGTCTGAAATTTTACTATTCGATTATGAAATAATAGCAAATAGCATTTGCAATTTGGTTTTATATATTGAGGAATGTAACCTAGATAGGCGTGATCGCACGGCCTGTGGTGGTGAGGGTGTACACAGGTGCAAGGAGTGCACTGAGGGGTTGGTCGTTGGAATTCTCAAACATTATGGTACAACTTTGGTTCAAGGCGTCGATGTTATTAGAAAAAATTACCTTTGGTGTGGGCCACAGACTACCTAGCTTAAAGTATAAATATTTTTAAACGAAATTCAAGATTGTATTGCCAGCTTCTTACTCATTGAGGAAAATATAATTTATTTGGGAGAATATTAATTTTCTGGCGGGTGATACGGCGCCTGCTCGTTGATTAACTGATACACCTTCAAATGCTCAATGTCGACAAATCATAAAGGAACCAACTAGATTAACGAACTCATCTACAACCTAGTTGGAATGGGTTATCATTTCTCAACAAGTTATTATTAAATTCTCAGGTATTGAAGATGTTAATATTGCCGATCATACACTAGTTTATTTTGAGGTTCATCTCAATCACAAGAACTCAGTCCGTCCAAAGTATCTGTAAGGAGAAATTTTAACGATCAAGAGAGTTTCAACTTCGTTTAAGAGTGCTTCCTCTAGTTAATATTCTTCATATTCGTGATATAAATGAAAAACCTCAATGTTTTACTTCGCAGTCCCATTAGAACGGTAACATTGCACGATAACGCTAGAAGTAAGTTCAGAGTAACCGGCAAAAAGGAACATTAGTTAAAAATTAAGAAATTTTACGATCAAGTGTGTGAAAAATTAAAAAAAGAACTTACTTCAAAATTGTGCTAAACTCTAAAGATTCTAAATCTTTGTGGAAATATCTCAGCGAAACATAAACTAGGTCCAATACCTCCGGATTTGAACAATGTACATGAAATTGACGACCTCTTTATTAATTCCATATCCAAAAGCGCAGCTTCAAACAATAGTTTGTTAACATTTTTTAAAACCAACACAATTAACAAAAAGGCACTTCTTTTCGATTTAAGCTGGTCAATGAGAGTACAGATCGGGACCTGCGGCTCTAATCACCTTGTACATTTAATTAACTCTTGTTTGGTCGAAAACATCGTACCAAACGCGTAGAAGTATGCATATGATCTACCCTTTCCAAAAGAGGCACAATCCTGCTTCTCTTTCTGACCTTCGTCCCATTAGCTTCTTGCCGATTGTTTCGAAGCTGCTCGAAAAAGTAATGAACAATCAATTACGCGAATATATAAATTCTCAGCGTACTTTATCGAATTACCAATCAAGGTTTCGCGAGGGCCGTAGCTGCACATTAAATGCTACAAATAAAGAATTACTCACCATCCTGGTATTACTTGATTTCAGGAAAGTCACGAAGTCCTGTCATCTATTTTTCGCTACGTTGGTCTAAAGAATGACGCGGCGGAACTGCTTGGCCGTTTTCTCTCTGGCAGAATCTAGTCTGTGATTCTGGGTGGCGTGGAGTCGACCAAATTTAATGTGGAGAAAATCATACTACAGCGATCTTCGTCAGTCCCTTGGTATTCTCGCAATATACTTGCGAAATTTTCAAAAGTATCAAATATTGTTCGGTAAGAATGTACGCGGATAACACTCCTGTTTTCATGAGGCGTTGCGAAGGATCTAAGAGAATTTCGATGTTAAGTTTATCGTATTCGAGCGTTGTAGGTCTCTCGAGACGCAGTTAGTAACTTGCCTCACCTTACTTTGGATGGGGCGCCTCTGCCAATTGTTGAAACTTCTGCGATTATCCATTGATTATTTATTTTTTGATTTAGAAGAGATGTCTCGTTGTGTGTTCAGCGGGTTTACTCCGGATAAAAGACGATACTTCCACTTCGATCCTACTTAGTAGCTAAGGACACGAAAATTATGTTTATGCAACTCGTTAGGTTTATCTCATTTCTCGTATTGTTTAATTCTATATTGGTCATGTTTGGATGAACTGTCGAGAATGGGTATTAAGAGCGTTCAAAATTCGTGTGTACGGTATTAACAAGTATCAGCGGGTTGAGTTCCTTTTTTTTCTTTATGCGCCTAACATTTACCACATAATAATTACCTCTAAAACTCCACCTCATTTATACAGAAAGATATAATTCAGATCAGACGTACACAACGAAACAAAGGTATTATTGCTCTGCTTCTGCAGACAACCATTTTATTTGAGGTCGTATCAATAGTATACCTGAAGGGATGAAATTGCTCCCACACAAAGAGTTTAGATGGGCGCTGCTTTCAAGAGAAACAATTGAATTCATGAAATCCAGAATTATTAGTTTAACTTACTGTTAGACAAATCTCTTCTGTTAAAATAAATTGATTTTGCAGGGTCTAGTGTAAGACTGGCAAGAGAATTTGCCTTCTGAAGCCAAACTGCACGCTGCCTTATGGTATATTCGGTGAAAAAAATAAAAAGTTATTATTATTATTATTTATCTACAATTTGAACAGTAAATATAATTTTGACAAATTTGATTTTTTTACATTTACTAATTTAAGCTCATATCTAAAGTATACAAGGAACAATTTTGCCAAATCCAAACTATTCCTTCCTTTTCTTTCAATAAATTCAAAAGTCTTCAGCAGTAAATGCTAAACGATCATATCAAATCAAAGAAGGAAAAATTTTATTTCCAATGATACCCTTTCGCAATAGAGCCATTCAATTAGAGACCACACGGTTCTACGCCTGGATAAATGTAGCTACAGCGCACGTTAAAGTAATCGCCTTTATCCGAATACGATCCAAATTAAGTGGTAAACTTCTATAAATAAGATTAACGACGTAGCGTGTCTAGCGACCGCAATTTTACTTTCCCTTTTGCGTATGTATCACTTTCCCCGGTTCCAAAGTGTCGTTAAATTTAATTTCTATGTTTCGCATTAAGATAAACGCTTACGTGGAGCTTCTAATCTAACGAATCGGATAGTTGAAGGAGGCTGTTAGATTCGGATTTTAACGGAGTCCCCTCAGGTAATCGCAGTCACGTGACTTAAGCTTTCGCTTAGGGTAGAATCTATGAAATTGAACAAGTAATAATGAGTGTATTGGGTGTTATCGTATTCTATTTGCTTTGCCTCCAGATATTTATTCCGGCTCAAGGTTATGGTTTTTATGCGGAATTTTATTCCAAAGGTTTGTCCGCCTCAGACGCGATGTATCCTGCTTGCTACGCCACAGGTTTTATTTTTATTTTCCTGCGTGCAAACCAACGTAAAAATTAGAACAAAACCTATTGTAGTATATGGTTTACATCGAAACACGTTGCCATGTTTTGATGGATAGCTGCATTATTTCAACATGACGAGCTTTCTGAATCTGACAATGCTCTTTTGTTTATTCTTCCTCCTAATGCTTCATTACGGCTGAAAGCTAGACGTATAGTAGGAATATTTCTTGGACTTTGTTCTCCAATACATAGATGAAAATACGGAGCTGGATCTAATACCGTCTAGTTGAGAGGTTCCTCACCATTTGTGGACCACCGCCCCCTTTAGAAAAAAAATTTAATCGCCCAAAGTAAATTACTTTAATATGAAATATTAAAATATTATTACATGATATCTGTACCTAATGTACCCAATTTATCTGTTTATTTATCTACTAAAAATTATAAAGTAGAAATTAATAAAACAACCAAATGCACAATAACATTGTTTATTTAAATTTAAAAAATACACACGACATAGATAATAATTGGAAAAATAATGAGATAAACACAAAATTAATAATAAATAAAAATTATTGAGATGGTTGAGGCTGATGGAATTTTAACAATTTCAGTGATGTGTAGCCTGTTCCTCTTCTTTGTCAGTAAACTAGCTACTATACGTGTTCTACGCTCAGCGACGGAGGAAATGGAATTGAAAACTTCTGCATTACTGCCCACAATCCAGAGTAAAGAACTGGTATTGATTTTTGGAGCCAAAACTCTTCGAATTCATACTTTGAGCTCTTCGTTCAGTACCTGCGTTTGCCAAAAGACCTAAAACCCAATTCGATATATTCATGTTTAAAATATCTTGGAAACGCTCCGTAAAATTGCATTGTTTGAATTCGTTCTGTAGCACATATGATACATGATCTACAATAAAATCCACAAAGTTTAAACAGGTGTGAGCATGTTAAAGTTCTCTCCTATTTAAATTTTAACAATTTCCTGTTTGGAAATGTTTTCAAACAAGATCGTAATCATCGTGCGAGAACGTTATTTTAGCAGGTATAAAATCGTTGTTAGGTAATCAAAACATTCCCGAACTCAACAACAATCCATTTGAGTTCATTAAATAATCAGCCCCAGCTCTGATGTTTACAAATTCCAGGTGTATTCCGCAAACTAAAGTTTCTCGCAAGCAAATAGGCAAACACGTAAACAGTCGGTATTGATGTTATATGTATACTTTCTGGGAATCGGCGGTAGATTGAATTAACGCAAATTCCTTTCAGTAACTTTTGGTTGGCTTGTATTGGATAAAGTAAACAGAAATGGTAAAAGCACTATTTAAAACATCCTCTTTTGGAGGCGGTAAAGTTGATTTGACGATTTGTTAAGTTGTAGCCTAGCAAAATTTAATTCGACTTTGAGATATTTTCGTTGGTTCATGGTTTTCATGATTCTCGAAACAATTCGTTATAGTACCAAAGCCTTCGTGATGCCACAGTTTTAATTTAAAGCTGCCACTGCACATTATGGTTACTGAACCATATTTAACAACAGCTCAATTTTAAGTTACATTTCAAAGTTCATTAAATAATAAAACTTTCCCTTAATTCAGTAATTATCCAATACCAAATCCTTCAATACAAAATTCATGTTTGGGTCTTTTGTTACATACATATACATCATTTGAGGAAATCGCATCTATATAGCCTGAAACTTTCATCTTTCATTTTTTGAATCTTAAGGTCTTATTAATGGTTTCCTTTAAATACCTCACAACTTTCTTTGTATGCTTCCAGTATTCGAAATCAAAAATTGAATTAAGTTGAATTAAACAGCTTAAGCTGTATGATATATCTGGTCTTGTATGCGCAGACAAATACATCAAGGGTCTAATCAAACTTTGATATTGTAGGTTAGGCTTTTTAATAAAATTTAGTTTTAATTTTAAACCTACTTCCAGTCAAAACAAAAAGTTTTAATTTTAATTGTATTATTCTTTTTATCGAAATCTGTATTCAAACCTAAAAACGCTTAACTGCACCTAAATCTTCCAGCTTAACCTGTTTTGATAACTCTTGCTTGCTTAAAACTGAACAATTTGAAGAAATTAAAGAATCGTCAACGTACAGCGCCACAATTATAATAGCCTTATCTCGCTTTATTAAAGAAAATACATGGCTTGTAGGTAGATTGTCTAAAGTTTAAGTCTATTAAAAGATTTTTAACTTTTTCATTCCAAATTCTCGACGACTGTTTTAAGCAATAAATGTTTTTTAATAAGCACACTTTGTTTTCCTTATTTTTTTAAATAAAACCATTCGGTTGGCTCTTATATCTTTCCTAATCAATTTTTCCATCGAGAAAAGCAGTCTCAACATCTAAATGATCGATATTAATATCTAATTCCGGTGATAAAGAAAATAAGAATCTTATTGTGGAATTTCGAACGACTGGGGAGAAAGTCTCAAAGTAATTCGAAACTTCTAGGTAAAGCCCTTGACCATTAACGTATTCCACCTGTAGGAGCCTTTTTCACACCACTTGTTACGCACTATTGCTTTATTTGATGGACGATCACCTAGTATCCACGCTTCATTTTCCAGAAAAAAAATGGTAATCTCGCTTCATCGCAGCTTCCTATCTTTCTTTTTTAGGTCGCGACATGGCTTCTTTCATACCGATTGGATCATTGAAAGTATTATAAGTGATGTAATCTTTAACATTTTCTTTTATTAAAAACTTCCAGATCTTGTTATAACTTCCTTTCGTTCCTCGTCCTCTTAAGTACCTTTTTCTGGTTTTTCTATACCCTCTTCTCACGAAGAACGTTGTTTAATCTTTCATTTCTATACCAATACCTAATTCTTTCGTTACTAGTTTCTTTATATCTTCAACATTTTTGTGGCCAAATCGTCAAATATGTACGCAAGTGCTTAATTTTTCACAGGAGGAGTGTATAAAATTTGCTTCTTCTAACAAGCGTTTAATTTTATATAGTGGTTACTATTCTCTTGGTTTTCTGATTGGAATCACATCGCTTCGTACCTTTCGCCGACGTTTCGTTCACACACTTAAGCGACATCTTCAAGTAAAGATTCTCGTCAGGAACAACATGAGGATAGAGTGGAAACTGGCCACTAAATCTATTTTAATTTTACCCGTTTTTGTCTCGTAACGCTCACAATTATAGTAGAAACATCCCAACAATTTAAATCGCTAAAATAGCTGCACACGTGGAAATCTCAACCGACTAAACTTCCTAGCAACCGTCACTCACGCTTCATTAATCCATAATTTTCCCGCTCAATATTGACCCAGAACAACTCCCTTTTGATAAATTTTCTAGGTCAAACTCAAGGTTTATGGGGGAAATTATGAGGACGTGAAAGAACTTAATTTGTAAAGGCAGAAATTTAACGCATGAAGTAATCGCAGATCTTGTATCTTCAACGATAGGCTATTTATCAAATATTGATGTTACGTAGTAGTGAGAGATACTCGTTAGCACAAACCATGTGTAACTTGTTTGTGTCATAACCTGTAGCTCGTTTAGTAAAAGGAAGACGATTCTATTAAATATTAAAGCTTTGAGGTTTAGGTGATACACTCGTAGCTACCTAACTTAATTCTTGTGCGCTTAATATCTCTTTACACATGCGTAAAAGGTTCGACATTATCCCAGGATCTACACCAGTGGCAGCGATTAGGATTCAGCTGATCTAGCGCCCAATTCATATTTTAAAGACATTAAACTATTCGATAGCTTTCAAAGCTTTTTCATCTGAACTAGTTACAGTAGTTAATTGGACGAATACGGCGACAAACTGAGAAATAAAAACGTTATTTTTTTGTCTTCATTTACTCCCATCTGCTCGTACCAAAAGGAAGAACTAATTGGAGTTTTTCGTCCCACACCGACGCTTTTAAAAATAACCAGTTGACATCGCCGAAAGGTTACCGACGTTTCATTTAAGCGATTAAGAAACGCGTACGTTAACATCACCAACATTTATATTCATTAATCTTTGACAACATCGTCCCCGACATTATATTTAACCACCGAAATTCATCTTACACATCCTTTAACGCGCATAATATGTAGGAACACATATTTGCGCGTGCAGGGGTGGTATGAGCGGGTATATAGGCCCACACAATATTTAATGGCGAATTCGCATTTAATTACACCCAAACGCAGCGTTTGGTGTGCTACTGTGTAGGTATTGCCAAGGCGAGGACCTCCAGCCTACGCACAGAAACACATGAGGTCGTGCGTAATATACTATGTCTTTCAGAAGTTTGGTGTCTTTGATGTCTTAGTAAATGTATTTGGACATATCTCTGGAGGTTATTGTTTTTGGAGAAGTCTATAAGAAGAAGCTATAATATCTAGATAATGTGTTCGAGGTATAGCAGTCGTGGGAGCTTATCTTTTTCTCCATTGACATGATTGGATTTGGCAGCTTTGTTTTAACAGGAGGTGTAAGAACAGTTTTAAAACTGATCTAGATTTAATTGTTGCTGATCAATGTAGTTAAATTAGATATTATGGAAGATTATGTTTCAAATCAAACAATTTTTTAATTGAAAAACAGTACAAGCTTTATTAGATAGGACGAAAGTATATTGCCTCACAACACTAACATATCTCCATTGGGGTGGCTAGGAAAGTACATGTATGTGGATAATTACGCTAAATTGATATAAGCCAATAAAAACATAGAATGTAGATCTTTGCATATGAACGAAAAATTTAATCGAATGTCCTCATATAGCACGCATACCCTTCAAAGGTAGCTGGTATCAATTCGGGAGCTTCGGAAATGCTTCAAGAACACTCTAACCGTTTTACACCACAAACATCTGTACAAGTTGAAATTTTACTGAGAAATACGACGATTAGCCAAAGAACGCCTGAAATTATAATGATGATTGCTGTAGGGTAACACATTAAATTGGATGTTTTACGAGGTAAGGAAAATGAACAGAAGAGAAGTTGTTATTCCGTTCACAGGGATTTTAACTACGTACGTGTGGACATACTGGACACATAATTACTGCGTGATGTACACTGCCGTTCAGAGAAGTTCGGTCGGTTAGTAAAAAACATGAAAAGGTTACAGAAACAAACGAAACTAAAAACAAAATGCAATTTTATTGTATGTACAGGTAAAAAAGACAAAAATAAATAAATAAAAAGTTATTCTGGCCTAATATAACATACTGAACATTATATTTCTTTTTGTCATCGAAAAAAACCTCCTTTGCTGTTAATCACCGCTCGAACTATTCTAGGCGTTCTTCCGATAAGTTTTGTTAAAACGGATTGTGGAATATTAATCCGTTCATGTTGCGGAATATTCCGTAAATGTTCTTGTGAAGTTGGGCATATTTTTCGGATGCTCCTGTCCAGTTCATCCGACAATAACTCTGTAGGGTTCAAATCTGGGCTTTGTGGGGGCCATGTCATTACTTTCAGGTGTGCTGTTCTTCTTGCTCCTTTAGATGATTCTTACACGCTAATGCAGCGTGTTTTGGGTCGTTGTCATGCACTAATGTAAAGTCCAGAATCATTTCTGGAGTATTGCAAAATAATTTTCCTTCCTCATTACACCCTGCACTCTGCATAAATCTCCCGTCTCAGCAAAGGAGAAACATCCCCACACTAACACAGAACTACGCCCTTGCTTCACTGTAGGCACAATGCAGTCCGGGATCATTTTTTCGGTTTTAGATCTTCGGACATAAACTCGTCGATTTTGCCCAAAAACCTCAAACTTTGACTGGTCACTCCAAAGCACGTGTCTCCAATCATCTAACGACCAATCTAGATGAGAACGGGCCCCCTGTAGCCGTTTTGCTCTGTTGCCCCGACGTAATAAGGGTTTTCGAATGGCAATGCGTCCATGAAGGTCCGCTTGTTGAAGTCGACGTTTTACCGTACTCGCCGAAAATTGTTCTTCACGGCCGCGATTGATTTCGGCTACTATTTGTGGCGCTGTTAATTTTCTATTGCGTTTGTTTAATAATATAATTCTCAAATCTTCAGCTTTTGTTGTTTTCCTAGATGCTCTAGGACGAACACGATTTTCTATAGTTCCAGTTGTCCGATATCGCTTTATGACATCATTTACTGTTAAACTTCTCATATTTATTTTTTCAGCAATTTGTTGCCCCGAATATCCTTCTTCAAACAGCGTAATAATGCGTGAAAGTTTTTCTGTACTGGTAGGCTTGCCACGTGCCATTTTGAAGTAAATTTTCTTAAAACTTTCGCGCAAAAACGACAGATGCACACCAACACACGTTCAACAGTAAAATGAAGTAAATTTATATCTTTACGCCCGTGATAAATAAACAAGAATGATACTGCGGTATATTTCCTAAATGTATTGTTCGTTAATAATCCCCAAACGACCCGTTTCAAAAGATCGATGCTTCCGAGAAATTCTTGGAATGATAATAAAAGGGAGTTTATTGTGGTCGTCGCAATATTTCTACTTTACATAATAATTTATGGCTTTAATCCCTTAGAAAAGAGTGTATGCTTAATATTTTTCTAATTTTATGTATTAATAATTGTATACTGTGTGATATAGTAGATGTTTATTGTATGACCAAACTTCATTGAACGGCAGTGTATGTGTAGCGCTAATGACAGGTAATCTCAATGTTGCGAAGTGCATATGTCCTCTTCATCATCATTCATATTGTTTAGGTTGGACGTCAATAATTAAAGCACTTAAGCTTAATGCTCTTTGCACCGGTCCCAACAGGACCCTCGTTTCTATTCAAGCATTATCTTCCTCAGGGGACATTTGAAGTATCCTTGAATGCACTTTTAGTTCCTCACAGGTACAAACTCGTTTCTCCCTGCAGAGAATATAAAATAATAATCGAATAATTAAACGAATCGATCTAAGTCTCAGAAGGCATGGTATAACCAGAAGCTTCTATTATTGTATTTTTTTAAGCATTAGTACTAGTAACTATTGATCAGAAAGGCAGGGTTTATCCAGTTTCCACCGCCTTTTCAAAAATTTAACTTCATGTTTATTGAAAACGTCAATTTTGCTTCGAGAAGCGCCTCAGCGAAACCCATGAGACATTTCTACAACCCGTTCAATTTGGAAACTTATGTCTTATGTATATGAAGGTGAGACAATGATACATACACAAGTCAACTTTAAATGAGTTGTTTCATTCTTAACTTCGATTTCAATTTTTAAGTTCGCGTCATGAAACTTTCGTACGGGTTTGTAAATAACATGTACATTCCGGGTATGACCGCTTGTTCCGCGTTGTGTTGAACAAAGCCCGAGGGTTCGGATCCCGATCCCATGTCCGCGGATTCGAATTTATAATATACTAGCGCCTGGCGCTCGTGCCGAAACGACTCAATTATTCGGGATTTCGGGAAGCGGACCCGTACCTACCGGACCCGTGTATATGGTCATTCTATTTCGTTGTTCTTGCCTAGACGGTGGTAGCGACGCCAAGGTTCGTGAGTCGTTATATAATGCGCGACATTGTTATTAATTGTGGTCCTGGAGTAAGGTAGAGGCCCGGTTATCTCTATTATATCACAATTAGATAGGAATTAGCCTAGGCTAGAAGGCGTAATTCGTTATACATACCAACTAGATAGCTAAGAATGGCGCTCCGCGTTATACTCGTTTATTTGTTTGTTTGTCGGTGTGAATTGTTGGTGCAGGATGTCTTATCCGGTTATTTACTTCTCGCTGGTTTTCGTGTATATTGCATTATAAATGTGTCATAACGATGGTAGGAGGTGACCTACTTATACAGGGGTGTTGCAAGTCTTGGATTTTACTGAAGAGAAATAATAGAAAAATTTCAAATCAATTTTAGAAAGAACATAAGTCATGGATAAAATATATGTAAGATACGCGTTAGTTTGAGAGGGAACATAATAAATACAGGCGAATTTTTTGTCTCTTTACAGCAGTCAATAGTAACGATATTTAAAATTTACACTCACTAAGAACTGATATTTGCCCTATTCTGCGCATTAATAAAAAATATAGTCAAACTGGAAACTTGGATCAAATAAAGATGGTTGAAGCGAAAGTGTAATTGTAGCTGCTTTTAAGAACAGTAAAGCAATGCTAACGATTTATCAAAAAGAGGTGACTCATTGATATAATCCTTGCCGCAACATCAAGAGAACCTTGCTTTCACAGTTGTCATATGCGAACGCACCTGAACGCAAGAGGCTGAACAATGCTAATCATGGGGCTAATCATCAGTAGCTGGCATATTAAAGGGGCGATACCGAATGAGCAGATTCCCAAAGCTTTCCTGCGCACGCCATCTTGTGTTGAGCAGACTAGAAATTGCTCGAGAGATGGGTTGGGTACTCCAACCATATATTTCTCGCCTCTAGAGAGTACCAAGAAATGTCTGGCTCGTCGTTTCGAAGGGATGCTGATGACACCTGGTAGGCCTCCTCACATCAGTGTTGTCACCTTGAGGAATATATCCAGATTGAAGGACTTTACAGGTCTCCTTTGGACAAGGGCATATTCTAGTGTTTTTATTGTGATTATCCTATACCAGATGAGCTATTAAAAAGACACACATAAAATGATAGAAAGACATTATTCATATACACAGACCGCTATAAAAAAATGTTTGTACAACCAAGTGTTCAAAGGAAGATTTTCTCGGTGAGTGATCCTTCTGGGTGCGCCTGAACCTGCTTTAAGTGCTTTGCCTTGACTTGCAATCCACAGATTCCAACGCCGTAATACAATGGAATGATTACGATTAAGTCTACGCGCGATTTCTCGGAACGCCGCCTTCATGTAGCCCAATATTCCGGTAACTTTCGACGGGGGTTAGTTGTTTACAAGGTGCACGTTCTCGTTTGCGAGGCGCGTAGGACAGTTCATTATACCATGTTGGCAACACCTGGCCTTACATTACTTTTGCCGTGAGTGATTCTATCAATATCATAAGGAAGCTAAATTAGAATTATTCTGTTGTTTTAATTGAACTGTTTAATAACTGCAGCAGCCAGCTGCTTCTATTTGTGGTTAGGTTAATAAATTAATATTAACAACACTGTTTAATTAGACGATTTTCCTCAATATATAATAAACGCTAAGTAGTGATTGGTTTCTAACATAGTGTTTGAAATTAGACCAGATAAAATTTTGCTGGTGGTTTCCAATTTATCCAACGACTTCTTAAAGAAACTGAATATTTCATCGCTAAAATAACTCACTTTTCCTCACATGTAGCTTCCACGTAAAACTTGCAAATTCTCGTAAATAGTAAATATTTTAATTTACACCGCAATGCATGCAAACCACAATACAGAACGTATTTTCCATAACTTGATTTAAAGCGTTTTGCTTTCACATCGTTAATCTGGCGACGTCGACGGTGTGAAATATACCACTATAAGCTAGTACATTAATCCGCTGATAAAGATACAACATTCCTTGCGATCCAATTAGAAATTCGATACCGGTAGCGGGTTGTTACACGTTAATCTTCATGTATATCTTAAACGACCCGCTGCGGTTTTCCATATACATGTATACATTTACATTTCTCTCTGCGTGTTGTAAACTGAGTTATTGGAAAAGATTACGTAAATATGAATTAGAAAAATATGTTAAACGAGTGCAAAGTTTTATGGTAGCTTCGCAGGGTGGACGAGATCATATGGTTAGATACGAGGTTTAGCGGAAAAATTGAAATAAGCTAGTTTAAAGTTAGTATTTGCTAGCATGAAAGCTATGGTAGGTAATATTATTTCTTAGTGGTAAAGACGTGTTTTGATTGTATCTAATGTTATTTAAGCTTGTGTTTCTTTAATAAGTAGTTGAAACATTTGACGAATTGAGGTCAGGACCATATATTGCATGCTTTAAAGAAAGGCACCAATATCGAAATGCTTGGTTCTAAATATTTGTTTCACTTTGAACGTTAAACATACGCATGTAAAAACAGGAAGATACCAGGTTCTACCAATTTGGAGTTAAGCAAAATCCTGGTAGCAGCTCGAAATGTAGCAATATCTGGACGAAAGATCAGAAGAAGGCTTAACGAAGGAGAATTGAAAAGTAGAAGGCCACATCACACACCTCAAACAACATAGAGTCTCGCAAAAGATGTGAGTTTTATTTCCCGACGAAGCGAAAATAAATCTTAATTTACCGGATGGACGTGAACGAATCTGGCGGAGACTAAAAGAGAGATTTGCTACCTGCAATATTTCTCCGACGATTCTATTCTTTGGTAGATCGATGTTCTGAGGAGGAATTTGTTTCGATGGTGGCACAGATTTGGTTCTTACATAAAGAACATGAGATGATACTTGTTGCATTCGTCGGGAGCAATTTTATTTCCACATGTTATTAAAGAAGTGCTTGGACTTGCCACCAAGAAGCTCCGGTACGAACGCCATAGTGTAACTGTGTACCGATCAATTAGGTTCCACATATGAATAATGCTTGAATAAGTTCTTCTTTTCGTGAATATTTCCAAGGAAACCATTAACAACTTGATCAATAGCATGCTTAGGCGTATGGAAGCAGTGATAAGAACTTGAGGAATATCTACATGTTACAATAATATTTAATGTTTTTTAAAGCTTTTCATTTACACCGTTTTTAGTTTCGTTAACGCCTTAATTTTCTCCAGGAGTTTATTTACACTGTAGGTCCAATCTTAAAGTTCGAGAAAGCTGAGACATCTGCATATGCAAAACAAAGACTTATTGTTATCCTCAGAATTTTAATGAATTTCTAATTGGAAACAACGCATATAACAGCTGCTTCATTGTTTGTTTTATCCTGTTATTGTGCATATTTCTACAGCGCGATTAAAATCGAAAAAATCCTCACACATATACAAAATTAATTCCCACAAATTACTTTTATGCACGCGTCCGTTGCTGTTAACAATTTAAATTTTACACCGACAAATAATATTAAAACAATAAAAAAAGAACAATTATACACGCTCATAAATGTATGTACGCCGGCAAAAAATAATTTATTCTACACCCATGGAAATGCATATTCGTTCGTAAACGTACCGGCCTGCGTTTCGTTCTGTTTCGCCGCGTCTCTATCCCGGGGGCTATTTTTCCGCAATTGCCATCGCTGTACCGGAATAGAATAAATATTTAACGGGGATCCACGCGTTCCGCATAACGTAAGCGAAACGCCCCGAAAGTGCACTCGTGCATAAAAAAACCCATTAGTTCGCGTGCGTCAAATGTCAACGGGGTGGATAAATTAATTTCGCAACGCTGTATGATTACGTTTCGGCCTGTTCGGCTGTTCTAATCGATGATTGACAGTTAATAATGATTAGGTAGAATCGTAGAGTATCGCGATTGTATCTACATGTTTTCATTTGATCAGGTGTGTTGGAGTTGCTATGAGGAGCAAATGTTTGGTAAGATGCTTTTTTGGGCTACATATGTATGTTCAGTATCGGATGGCTGATATTTGTTAAAGTTGTCCTGCCACACCTCAGGACGTGAAATGTGTTTCCAGAATTCCTTCCTAGATCTGGTGGTTCTCAATGCCTAATTAATAAAAAAAAAAAATAGAAAAAATGTAAGGTGTGTGTGACATTCAAGTACAATATTGGAATTATATTTTAATTTTAATTTTTTCGAAAATGGTAGGATTAAATGTAGAATTAAATCTGGGTTTAAAGAAAATTGCATTTATATTATTTATTTTCATATTTAACGATTATGATGTGACTATTCACTTCTTCCGAAACATTTGTACAGACCAGATTAAATGCATTCTCTTATATGTGGATGCGGCGAGATTGCTGCTTCGTTTTGTTTTAGGGTAAATGGAAAAAGGATGGCCCAGATCTCACAAGACTTTTTAATAAGTAGCTGCTGGTTTCGAGCTATGCACAGCTCATCCTCAGGCCAGCCGAAAACCATCCATAAAATTACAATAATAAAGCGAGGCTGAGAGTAAAAGAAAAAATAAACAAAATTATGAAACAAACCCACCTAGACAAACCTATGCACTCACAATTTTTTTAAAGCATACAATAACATACACTATCCGAGAAACTTATCTTCGTTTTCTTGAGCGCATTAAGCCTGTACTTTGAGACCGAATGCATGTTCCAAATACGTGTCCACCATCTACGTATCAAGACACGACACGGCATTCCGGGTGTTGTATTACCATATCCGCTTCGTGTATGGAATAGACCAAGGAAAGCTCCCACCGTATAGAGAAAAGTCCATTCCACCAGTGACCTCCAATGACAAGGTGAATATCTTTTGGGATTTTCCCTTTTCAACCATCGTCAGTGTGCTAATAAGCTAGATATGGTGGTTGTAGTGGAGCTAAATAGAAAGATGGTTGTCGTTGAAATGTTTTGTCCGACGGAATGGAACGTCGTTGAAAAAGAAATAGAAAAACAAAAATAAATACAAAGAACTAATGTTCCAATTGAGGAGGTACAAAATTTGCTATCTGGAATAAACCTTGTGTTGAAAATTATTTATCCTACGTCATTCCGTTTTCTCATTCACATCCACAGCTTACGGAATTAAATCAAATAAAATAATATCCTTCTTTCTGTTTACAAAGTCCACGAAAAATGCCTGTTGGTTCCATGATGATAATTATGTCGAACATAATGTTCCTAGATCACCTGATGTAACATTAAAAATTTATTTTGATAAACAACACATCCCTGACGAATTAGAAAAAGGTGGAATACGTCTGACGAATTCCTGTGCACATTTCCGTTTTCCTATAATTTATCCTTCCATGCGCCATAGCTCGCCGGATGTAATGAAATAAAAATATACTAACTGTTATTTATTGTAGTTCCACATACAATATTTATTATGTAAAACAAACGAACGGCGGTGTTCCGACGAAGCTAGTAAATAACAAAAGAAAACGCATGAAAAACAAAAGAACGCCGAACCGACCTAAAACGGTAAAGTTTCAAATAAAACTCCCGCAATTCGCGAAATTCATCGGTGTTGTTGTTGTTGGTCCTTTTTTTTTGGTTTCATTCGCGCCAACATTCTTTTTCTCTTATTTTTTTTTTCTCCGAGGCCGTCGCGGGCTTTGTTTTTGGGCGTGCAGACTATGAAATTATTTTCCAGATTTTTTCCCTGATTATTATTTTGACGTACACAACGGTATCCCTACCATTATCCCGTTTGGAACGGGGATTGGTGTCCCTATTTTCGAAGTCTGAGTGGGTTCGATGTGCGTATAGAAGAGGCGAAATGGCGGAAAGTTTTTTTCCGGTTGTTTTTGTTTTTACGTTTTCTTATTCTGTCTGCTCTGGTTATACGATATGCAAATGTAACTCGGTAAGTACAAATAAGAAAAGTTGAA
Source organism: Oryctes borbonicus (assembly GCA_902654985.2). Taxonomy (NCBI): domain Eukaryota; kingdom Metazoa; phylum Arthropoda; class Insecta; order Coleoptera; family Scarabaeidae; genus Oryctes; species Oryctes borbonicus. The sequence goes on from LR736862.1 coordinate 8,405,050, forward strand.
GGTAGGAATGCCGACGGTCTGTGTGTTCCGCGTTTATTTCGGAAAATTGGAAAAATATTACTTTCATGTAGCTAAGAAGAGGAGATTCGTTTCTCGCAACAGCAAATGGGAATTTTACATTTCGTATAGCTTCGTGGTGCCTTTGTTTTCGAGTAAAACGAAATAACAATAAAACTTTTTCATTTCTCATTTTTTTTTTTATATAACCGTGTTTACGTTCAGTGAAATTTTTATTGCTTTGTATTGCTTATAAACGGATATAATAATGTCTTAATATCTTATGTTAGTCAAAGTTATATTTTGAAATTCTTTTAATGTTTTTAAAGAATCCAAGAAGAGTATTCAATTTTCTAAAAAATTTCAATACCATCCTGACTAAAAACTTATTTCGTTTTTCCTCGTTCCCCGTATCCAAGACGTCCGAATTTCAATCACGTGCGAGGCGAATTTCCTTCCGTGAAAGGACAGACCGCTGTAATTCAATCTAATGTCTTTAAAACATCCACCGCACGCTTGATGCCTTCGTCGAGTTGGCGTTGTGGCACCGTTATCCAATCGTATAAGGATAGATAATTCTGGAGCAAATCGTCGCATCACCGTTGCCGCTATTCAATTGTCCATGAGGAATTTTGACCGTTGAATCGCATCGACGCGGCCATCATCAAAAAGGACGGGCGAACGATGCCTTTTTGATGTCTGAAAGGGACCGGGCGCGATGAAAATATATTTGTACGGATCGAAGGGGAAAAAGCCGGAAAAATAGAATTAATGGCGGATGTCTTTTTTACGCGCTGGGGCGAAAATAAGTGTAAACCTGAATTATTAAGCCATTTAGTCGGTCGTATATCTTTTTGCAGTCGATGCAAAAACGACAAGATGTCGTTACGGTGGGGTTATCTTTATTTTTATATATGGCACCACTATTGCGGAAAAAACGGCACGTTTAGAAAATAAAATCGCTTTCGCTGGAATATTTTATATTGTATCTGGAATGTTTATCGAATAAGCGTGGAAGTGAAAGTATATATACGACCATAAATATCGCTAAACAATCAATAATGTTATTGTTATCATTTTATCAAAAACATGTTGGAGCAGCATTAACCTGAAGACAGTTACAAATATCGGCAATGTGGAAGAGCAATCGTTTTTTGGGAGATACATGTTTGGAAAAATATCTTTTATTTTGGCTAACTAAGATTTTTCTCCTTTAATATCTTAGCTTCTTTTCTCCTATTCTTTACCATTATATTCTCTATAATAGTTCGAAAGATTATCTAATTCTTGCCTTCTAAAAAACGTTCGCTTCAAAATTCAACAATTCAGTTTTGGTGGCTCCAATGATGTAAGCATTGATAGATTTTATAGTCGAAGAGCTAATTTATTCCACAAGTGCCAGAAAAGCCATATATACAAAAAATAATTACTTGGATCAAGATTATTAGGATCATTTCAAGCAACTTCAGCCAAGTTCATGTATGAGTGAAGATATCACGAGATGAGCGGCTTTTTATAACATTCGGTGGGTCTTAGAAATTTGCCAAGTTTTAATCCGATTGGCGAGTGGCACCTCTGTAAGCGAACTTAGTGAATTTAATCATTATTTAAGAAGATTAAAACATTACTTTTAAGCTTAAATTGCTTCTTATTACTCATCGTTTTTTGGTCATATATTATTCTTGCTTTCTCACTTACGTAATCTGTGTGTTGCATTCTTTCTGTTCTCCTTTCAGATCAGTTTCTAGCATTAACCCTTCTAGCACCTTGGAATTTTAAATTTCTCTCACGAGTTTCTATTTTCCTTTCACATGCCTCTCTGTTTCGATAATATTAGATGCATTTCCTCTTCGGATACACAAGATTATCCCTTGCAAATAACATGAGATAAACATGAGAGTAATACCGTCGATATTAGCATCACATACGAACTACACAGCAAGACTTGGGAAAGACGTAAATCGGTACTACGCTAAGGCTTTCGGCTTTGCATTAGAAATTCAAGCTGTGAGATTAGAGTAACCGTAGTGCCTCTTCTGTTCGATACCTATATGTAGGATCTTAGGAGGGTAAGGTGAAGACATTTCCTTCAAGACGGGTTGGGAGCGACGTCTTGACGTTAAAGTGAGCTTTATTATTAAACTAATTGGTATTGCGTACATTGATATTGGTACGAGCTAAATTCATCTTCCGATCGTGACAAAACGCGTGAGAAGCGGTTTCTCGCTTTAGGAAACGCCGAATTAATATTATGGGAGAGATCAAAAGCGAATGATTAGGTGCCACCGTTAAGAGCGATTAGCAGGGTTAATGTACTGTGAGTGCCTTGTAATTTGCAGATCGAATTTGTATAAACTTCTCCTACCATCGCATACTCGAATAAGCATATTCCAACTATTGATTTACTACGATTTCCTATTTCTAGAAATTATCTACCGTTACTCTTTTGTCTAAAAGAAATTAACATTAAAAACATTGGCGACCGATTAACGTTCTTGAGACCAATTCTCATTGCTCATATGCTAGTGTCGAAAGCAAGGTTTCTTGAAGGTTATTGGTTTGCTCCTCTGGATATACACTTCTAACCTGTCTTCCAGGATTTGATATTGTGGCTCATTATTGATCTACAAAGTATCGCTCAACTACCGCGGACCCATTTGAAATCTGCTATTGATTTTTGTAATTTTATTTTTAATTTTTATTCAATTTTGTTTATTTTTTATTATTTCTGGCCCGAGGATCAACTGCGTACTGCTCGAAATTAGTAGCTATTTGTTAAATAATTTCGTAAGATTTGGACCATCTTTCTTCCATTTACCTCATTAATTAGAAATTAGTTGGAGCTAATTGGTCGCCGTTAAATTTGTTTGAAATTAACGGTATGCGATCTTATTTAAGCATCTTCGCGATAGCGTCTTTATTTAAAATATTTATTATTATAAAAATAAAATTACATAACTTAATCTAAATAAATCATTTTAAATTGCAAATTTCTTTCCATACCGCAATGTCATGTTAGGGTTTGCCGTCTAGCGTCACTGCGAAATGTTATTTGCTGTGTATCTGTAGCAATGGTCTGTGCATGTTTACGTTGAGTCTGACGTCTCCTTGCGTAGCCGTATTTAATTGGATAGTTATTGAGACTATATGCAGTTAAACAATTAATTTATTCTGCTTTATCTTATTGATAAACTGTACTACTTGTGATTGACTTACTGCACTGCAAATAAGCCAACAACTTAACTTACTTTACTCTTGCTTTAAAGGCGTTCCAAAATGTTCATTATAGCACATTCCTGTTCGAGAATGGAATAAATTCAGCCAAGTATGAGCCAGGTGCACAAGAAGTAACAACACTGAAACCGCATAGAATATCAGCGAAGCAAGCTTAACATGTAAATATATTAGAAGGGTCTTCGACATGCATATAACCTAATGTGAATGTACATTCATAAAACTCCGTGTACTTGCTCCGAAAGAACCCGAGGAATACGTAACAACCATCGTTGTAGCGCTTGCCGATATCGTGAAGCGTTAAACGTTTCGTTCTTCTCCATTTTTCCTATCGCATCGCGTTCCATAGACACGGAACACCCGAAATATATTTAGTTGAAATTATATTTACATTTTTATCGTCTGCTCGAGTAGGTTACGGAATTAAATTAGCATCAGAATTGTAGCTAACACTTCCAACATAAAAATGGCGAGATAAATAATTCAGACGAGCCGGTCCGATATATGCGGGGCCATTGTAAAAAGCTCTCTTCCGTTCTGTTTTTGGGTGAACCATTCGAGGACAAAGAATGCTAGAGTATAAAAAAGCGAAGCGGGAACGGCGTGAGGTATGCCGCCACTATGTTGAAAGCGGGTATATGAAAAAAATTTAAGGTTATTACATCAATGGATCGGATCGATTTGAGGAATGGGACTTGGGTGGTATTCTTTTGATGGTATTAATTGAAATACACAGTGAATCTTGCTTGTAATGAATACCATAATTTTTCGCTTTCGTCTTCAAAACTGTTTGTAAAGGAAATCTGCCTATAATTGAAAATGAATGAAATTAAACAGCACCGTGAACAGTTTGAACAGTTACCTGAACAGCTTGAACAGGTGCTTCAACAGCTTGAAGAGCTCCCTGAGCAGCTGGAACAGCTTCCTGAACGGCTTGAACAGCTTTCCGAATAGTTTGAACAGGTGCCCATTTCTCAGAATTTCCTGCCAATTCTCGGAATTTCGTTATCTGCTACCGGTCTTCTTTTCCATACTTAATCGTCCCTGTGCCTAGTGCTCGAGCGGCTAACAAGCTGGGCTGATTCAAAACTGTAAAATTACTAAACTGGGTAAGGGGGTTTGGCTCTACCACTCCGAACGAGGCGCCAGTCATTAAATTCTAAAAAATAAAATTATATTATAAAAAGCTATTGAAAGCAACACTTTCAAAACTAGAACTAGTGCAAGGTCCGATGAGAAAGAATTGTTTAAGGAATGCCTTTCGCATTTTGCCGCATTTGTTGCACTAATGTAGTTGACGGGCGAAAGACGAAAAGGTTCGCCGTTTTTGAAAAATTAATGATTAAGAAGTGACATGCCGATTAAAAAAATACTTGAGTGGAATTCTATTCTCTAAAGAAAATCACAGTTTCTTTATGTTTTATTCGTATTAAACTTATGCAATGAATCGTTTAGGCAAATTTACCCCAAAGTATTCATCTCACCACCATCCAATGAAACTAGAAAAATGAGAAGAATAAAACAACCGGAAATAACCAAGAGATAAAAACGAAATTTAGCAACAGGAAACCACCAGCGAAGTGTGACGTTAAGTGGCAATAATGATGGCGTAGAATTTCCTCCTCTTCCTGTTTTTTTTTCTCATCCACCACCATTGCGTCCTTACATTCCTTCCACCCTTTTAATTTTGCGTCAGTTTTTTGCCAAACGGGAAAGGTTCGTTGGGTACGCTGAATAAGTTAATAACGTCGACGGGGATGCTGTTGGAGCTCGCAGATTCGCGCTATTTCCAACATAAGATGGGAGAGATTCTCATTAATGCGTCGCGCGGTATTTACTTTTTGTCAAAATATCCTTGTTTTTTCTTGCGCCCAGAGAAAAACTACAACCTCTCGCTCTCGCTGCTTGCGGGTATAATTACCTACGTTTGAGGCACGAAAGCGGCTTTGGACAGATGAATTTGTGATGTTGATATGGTAGTGCATACATCAAAATGTGTACGTCGAGAATGAAAGAGATGTAGAGAGAAAAATTAGACAAATTAGAAGAACAAAGTCAAAAGCTACTCTTATAGAGACAAAATACTGGAACATAATGATTTAAACAAGTGAAACATATAAAAGCTTTTGTCGACGATTTGGATGTTTCTGTATTAAATTTTATTACCTTAAAATAATGCTGGGATTCGTTTGCTTGCGCCATATGTAAATTAAAACAGAATTTAGAAAATTTGTGTAATTGCTGGTATTCATAAGATATAAATTAGGCTTCAATACCAGGAATTTATTATTTTTATTTTTTCCACTATTTCTTTATGTGCTCATTATCATCAATGATTGTTAGCTTGAAGATGACCTTTTGGGTCGAAATCCATAGCTAAAGATTAAAATTCTGTATAGATTATACATTGATTTACTTTAATTTTTTTTATTTGTTTTATTTCTTTTTATTTTTCAATTTCTTTAATTCCTTTTTTTTTATTTCTCTTATTTGTATTTTTATGGATTTCGAGACTTATAATCAGCGAAGATGACATTTTGGGTGGAAATCGATTAAAAATAAAAAAGTAAAAAATAAAAGAAAACAAAAGAAATTAAAAAAATAAAAAAGTAATTAATGAATTCCTGGTATTGAAATACAATCTGCATCTTTCCTAATCCGCAATCACAGAATTAAGAAATTCGAATGTAAATATAAGTAATTATTTAAATAAAACAGCAATCCAAAGGATTTCGAACAACCAAAGAAAAAGTGATTTGTATCTTTAGGAGAATTCTCGTATTTTATAATAAATTTAGTTAATGTAATAGCACTATCGTTGTGATTAAATCACAATTCATACTAAAAGAAAACACTAAAATACCCGCGCATAAACGAAAAATTACGAAACACATAAACAAAAAAAGCCGCAAGCATTTGGCTATGTTTATGTATTGAACACCACTAACAATAGTGGCGTTTAATGCATGCGCCTGAAAGACTGAAATCCAGAATTTTGCGTTTTGATAATCTGCGATTGTGATCATAATAACGTAGACATTAACAATACTAAAGTATCGGTACACTCCGCATCACGCAAGTTTACTACTCCACAGTCCTTGCTGTCATTTGAATAGACATTAATACAATGAGGTTACTTTTTGTTAAATCGGCAAAAAAACATCTAAAATGTATAGATTTTGAAATAAACAGAAACTCATTAAGTTAAAATAAATGCAACAAAACCTGCTATAAAGCCTATACGTGCAAATGATCTTTAATGTAAACAGAAACGGAAAGTAATCGATCATCCTCGATTTCAGAACGAGACGAAAATAACTTATACACCGCAGGAAAAGGTCTACCTCTTCAACCTCCAAACCAAAAGTTTTTTCTTCGAGATTTTCTTATCGATAGATGACGTCGTAGCAAAATTACTTTTAAATTTACGACCCCTATGCGTACAGTTGGGCTAGCCCTCTTTTATGCGGGATAATAAGATACACTCTACCTGGTTGCGAAGGGTCTATGTGGAAGTAACATGTGAAATGTTTATGGGTTAAGGTGGAATCTAATCTTCCCTCAGAATAAATTCCCTGTATAAATTTTTATTTAGGATAATGTAAAAACATAAATATTCCAAAAATACTTGATATACTCGAACATATGAAGAAAACAAACGAGTCTCCAAGGTTTGTTTTTATAATATGTCAACCATAGAAAAACTATAAATTATTTTTTATAAATTTCGGTTCGTCAAACCACAAAAGAAATATCAAAATCAAGGATAATGTTTCAGGGGAAATATAAAAAGAAAATCAGAGCATCAGCTTGATAGCCTCGAAACTTCTACAATGTACCACGATAGCATAGAGTTGTTTATGTTCTTCCTAGACACCGTGTAGTTAGTTTTCTCTTTTTTTTACTTAAATTAACTTTCCAAACTAATTTGTCAGATTGATGGGGCGGTTTCGGCGAAGTTCCGTCGCTCCTCCAGAACTTCGAACAAATTATATGTTTACCTTAAAAGAAGATGACGGCTTCTCAGAGCTTGTGGCAGGTGATCCATAGCATCTGCTAAAATTGAACGAGCAAACGGAAGATAAATGCTTCTATATAGACCTTCGAACCTTGTTTTATTTGCTTTTTAGAACGTATTTGCACAGATATTTATGTTTCTTTGTACCTGCAGACGGCGTACTCGTATAATAGCCCCACAAAAATAATTTCTTAAATAGATTGTCCAGATAAGGAAATTTTACGTTTTGAAACTATATTAAACTCTGGTAAATTAATAACTTGATTTGCTTAAAATTTCGCGTTAATGAAACTATGGTTGAGGCGTTTGATACTAACTGTTCGCAGTTTCGTATTTAAGTCTATTAGCCATGTTATTTTGACAGCTAAAAAGAGTTTGAAGTGGGGAATTTCTCCAGTCTTTTCTCTAACAAATGTCCTTATCTCCAACGGATGCAGCCGTGGTGGTAGCTTTAGTTCAAGATGGCCGTAGCCAATATTACGCTGCTCATGTATTAAACGTTATTCGTTCAGCAGTCCAAAGACCTGTCCTACGTTTTAATGGAACCAGCAGCTATATGAAGAGATCAGGATCAGTCGTAGAGTAAGCGCAACATACGAACGAGGCGATCGATTTGTGGTTTCTTCAGCTTTGTGAGATAAGCATCTGATTCCAGTCGAGGTGAGCGAAATGAAAAAATGTGCTTGTGAGCAGATCGTCGAACAGCCGAAGATAATTTAATATCTAAGAGACTGGAGATTGTAGCTACGTATTACTCTCGGATGAATCCAGATTTTGCCATCAAGATCATTGGGTGTCCGCAAAAAAATTTGGAGAAGACAGGGAGAGCGTTTCGTTTAATGCAATATTGAGCTGGCATAAGCGGCGAACTCCATACTGAATTGGTGGTACTTAATGCAGGTTCTATGAAGCCTGCAAGGTACATGAGCACCATTTGAGAAGAGCATGTGGTTCTTTTTGCTTCATTTATAGGGCTTTGTTTAACTTTTTATGGAGCGCGTCTGCGCTGTGTCAATCGTCATCGTCAACGAATATTTGAGATGAGGTCGAGATTGTGCGCAGCTTCCGTCCAAATAACTTGGATGAACTTGCTACGGCGCTTCAGATAGGAAATTTTTTGGGTTTCGTTTAGTAACACAACAACCTGTAATTATTATAATGTTCATTTATGTTATTATATTCATATTACTTACGTATGTCAACTTAGGATAAAGTTTAAATTTGAATTTAACGCATTCTCTGCATTTATTTTTATAATTATTTGTTCATTATTTTCATGTGGCCAACCTTATGCGTTTGTTGATTTTTAAAACCTTAAGATTATATCTCAAAATATTTTTTTTACGAAGAAAAGTTCAAATGGATCAAGCTTCTTGAATTTGGCTGAAGCTATATATTGCTGAAAACAGGAAAAACGCATTTACTTAAATCATGGGAGGAACAATGATCAATATTAAAAAAAAATACAACTTGATGTCATATTTCGAAAATATATTAACTTATTCAAAATGTATGCACGCCACTGTATTCTATTGAAGAAAGTATCTCAAGAAAGTCAAAATTAGTTTCCTATAATTTCACATTTAAATGAGATACAGACATGCATTGAAAACTCACAAAATCGATGTTTTTTTTTTTGTTTATAAGCCAAAAACAAAAGACCCTAGCTAATTATATTTTTCACTAATAAATTTATTCTGAAAGATGGCATCTTGAATGTTAAAGTTATCGAGTTACCATTAAAAGTATCCAAATTGGCCCACGATGTACGTAAAGCATCTCACTTGTTAGAAAAGAAACAGCAAAGCAAATAGAAGAATCAGTAACTAAATAAAATATTCAAAACAGAGACGGTCAATTTAAACGGTTACGTTTAAAACCCGAATAGGAACGAAACCAATATAAAAAAAAAGGAAAAACGAAGAAGAAGTGTTTCCTTAACACCAATACTTCAACAGAAATGAGGACATTAAGCATGCTAAGGAAACCGAAAGGGTTTCTTCTTCCTGATGCGTATTGGCACGCGAGTCGGCGACATCCGCGTATGCGTCGACGAGAAAGTCACGTCCGTCCCTCTTCTATCCGGTTTTCATCTGCCCCTATTCCTTCTTCGCGGACGTGCGGAGGCGATAAGCTGATAAAAATCGATTCCACTGACGGCGCACAAAATCCTTTCCATCCTCTTTACCATCGCGCTGGCTGTTTGCTTGCCTGTGACCCGTTCTGTCTTGGACGGCTTCGGTTTTTCGGATTTCGGCAGTGAAGGCAAGGTGGGTAGATGTTAAAGCGTGCGTTAAATGTAATTTTCGAATCCGAATCTGCAGGCGGTGTCAGGTTCTGCCGCATCTTTTGAGGAGATTTAAGGAGATCCGTCGACGTTCTGCGGAGCGGTCTTATTAAGGACTTGCGTAGAAATTCCGCTTCCCTCGCGAAAGGGAAGACGCGTAAACGCTTTACCTGCGCGAGAGAAGATAATCACGGTGGAGAGGTTGTTAGGAATCCCCTATAATAGGTTTTGGTTGGGTTATTTTTAGAAACGGAAAGTGTTGCTTATTTATTGAGGCCCCTTCAACTAAGAAATACAAGGAAATCAGAAACTCTAGTGGTTTCGAGAAGTAGCATCAAGTTAAGAAGCGCGTTTCTAAGGATATTTATTATTGCGGATAAATGGGGTGCAGGTTCATTTATAGAATACAATACAACTTTATCTTATAAAATGTAACAAATTAACGTTATTAAATTCAAAATCAGTTCATCATCGCTACGACATGTCGTTTAATTTTGTAAGCCCCCCCAAGACTTTAGTCCATTTTGAATAATTTAATATTTTAAATTATTTAAATCTAATGCAAGTGAGTAATCGTTTCTAGTGTTTTATGGGTTGTCGCATTGTCTTATTTCGTTACATATAAGCCCAATTTGTCTTTGTTACCTTTTTAATTTCAAGTAGTGCTATAGGTATCCAAAAAAATTGAGATCCACTATTCGATTCTTGGATCCGAATCCACTATCTAATTCTCCGATCCGTCGGATCGGAATTGGATCCGTCACTATTTTGCAATATAGAAAGTGTTTAACAAATAAAACAAACTAATCTGTGTTAGGATCTGGATCTGGATGCGAAATATCGGATAACGGATTCGGAACCAACGAGGTTTCGAATAATGGATCCGGATCCAAGGTTTCAGATAATGGATTCGGATCCGAGGTTTTGGATAGCAGATCCGGATCTGAGGTTTCGGGTAAAGGATCCGGATAACATCAAGACCGGGATATCAGGATAGTAAATAAAAAAAAAAAACAAAATAACACTTTAGTTACAAGAATCGATTTTTATTTTTAAATATTTCCGCAAGTAATCCAGAGGTATTAAACCTGTTCGTGCCCAGCTTCTACGATTTTGCCGGTCTATGCACTCGTGATTTTGATATTCTAAGGATTGCAACTCACTAGTTTTACACTGCAAATAGTATGTTTTGAATGAAAATGAGAGAGATACGAGATTACTGACAACAGAGGCGTCCATCCTAATATCACCCAACCATTAGAATATAATGAAGATAGCATTTTTTATGTTGATTTGATTTATTTAATTATTTCATTAGTTACAATATTTACACCAACCTGATAAACGCCTACTTCAACAATTCAGATCAGTTTGCCTTCGAATGTTTCGAAATATTGTAATAACACAAAATACAATTCTTGTAAATCAACAAGCATCGCGGTGAATGTTTCGAATTCTCTTTCGGCCCGCAGGCACCGAAGTAATTACAATTTCGAACCGTAACGAAAATATTTACGTCTATTACTTGCCTCCGCGGTGGATTTAGTTCGCTTTGCCTTCAATGGTCGGTAATAACTCCATTATCGTTCCGCGGTATTCCTAAGGCGTCGGGCTGGGTAAACAATTTCAACACGTTCCCGACTTGTTAATTCGGAAAAAGGAGGGAGATTCTCCCCGAACGATTCTTTAGCAATTAAGCGAGGCGGATGCGCGTCCCTAGCGCAGTACAATGACGTCTTAATTTTCGCCCCGCGCTAAGATAAACTTCCGACTTGACGAATTAAAATCGTTTACTTTAAATTGTTTCGAGTCGGTCGACGTTCGTAAATTAATTCCCCGACGTCTCTCTTGGACGAATATTTAAATAGATCAACGTTTTGACCTCGGATGAAATGTCGACATCGTCAGCGATTGTCGAGTGTACCGCGAATTCGTTTCGTCTTCTAGGAATTTTTGATTTTGGCAATATCTAACCATTCTCTTTTTGGTTTCACAGAGTTTTTTTAACTCCGCTTAGGTGTTGGTTTTGTAGAAATTTTCTAGCTGTGAATGGTCTCCTCTAAGTACTGTTTTTTTTTTGTTCTACTTGTTATGACTCGCTCTGTATATTTTCTCTCTGTTACCGAATGTCAAAGAAAAAATCGTGATCCGCGATTCTTATCATGCTTCCTATCAGCTCTTGAAACCTTCAAAGGGAGGAAAACATGCTTCGAGAAATAAAACTATTTGTACTAAGACATTTTTTTTTCATTGTTTCCGTCAAAACTTAAAAGGTGTTCTTCGTATCCACTTTCTTTTATAGATGCAACTGCTCAATTCCTCGATATCGTTTAAAGTTGTTAATTTGGGATATTCTGGGATCCAATGAAGAATGAAAATTCTCCATCAGTATTTTGTTATTTTCATGTTGATTTTGGTTGCTTTATTAGTACCAATTACTCAGGAATCCAATTTAAAAAATTGTAAAACTACGGTCAAGTCTTTATTTACCACAGATTTACATCCTAACTAGCAGAGCATTTCGCCCCGTTACATTCTTCTGTTCGCCTTGCGAAAACAGCGTGTAAAAGACTTCATCTTGTTGTGATTTCTTGCCTTTGCTGCGGTTTCCTTTACCACCGCATAGGCGAAAAAGAGGAAGTTTCCTCTTTCGAACAAGCTTTTGTCGGCGGGCTGCTCAGTCCTTCTTTCGACTTAACTGAACTGAATCGAAAAAGGAAAAATCATTTCCTAAAAAAGGAACAAGTAAAGGATCTACCTTGCGACGCTATAGCACTACAGTTAATGAGAAAGTTTTTCCACCGCGTTCGTCGAATGCTTCCGGATACGCTTCCCGGATCGGCCCTTCGGACCGTAGCCGCTACTACTGTTTACCGGAACCATTACGAAAATGTAAAGTGTATGTTGCGGGTTGTTTTTGTCTTCTTTGCTCCTGTCTTTTTTTTTATTCTTTTATTTGTGTTCGGTTTCATCGTCCATCGAGTTGCAGTGAAACCTTAAAAGGGTGGTTTCACATCGTGTGAGTATTTTCATCGTTGGAATTTCTGATTTTAACTCATACTGATCGCATTAAAAAAAATACAAAAAAAAATGTTTATTACTATCAACGATGCTCATACTACCTATAAACATGTAAATGAAAGACAATTCAACAAAAGAAATGTAAATAAGGTTCGTCTACCGCGTCTATGCTCAGGTGTTAAAGATAATCGCAATAAAGGCTGTTATTCGTCCGTAAACTGTCCGTAATGATGTTCTACGACCGATAGCGTTCCACTACTGCTGTGTTAAAAATGTTGCCGACGGAAACCGGTGTCGCACAACAAAGCGCTTCAAAAGAAAATCTCGGGAAATGATCCTTCTGGGTGCGCCTAAACCTGTACAACGTGCTACAATCCACAGCTTCCAACACCTTAATACAGTCGAATGATTACGATTAAGCCTACGCACAATTTCCCGCGTTCATGTAGCCTAATAATCTCGCCACGTTCGTCTGCGAGGTGTCACTAACGATTGCTTCAAACGTACTGCAGGCATTTTGCTCATTTTTGTGTTTTTAGCTGCTACTTCATTTCTTATTTCTCTCATATTAGCTCAATTGGATTGAATTCACAATGGCGTGCCGGCAATCTTAAAACATTTTTATCGATATATTTGGGCGTTTCACTAATTCGTTTGGTGGTGATACTAATGTCCTATGAAAACATTCTTCGAAAACAGCAAAGCGTTCCCTCGTGATATTCTTCTTTTCCTTACACCTTTTTACCTTTTTCTTGTTACTTTTTTTAATTAGTATAAGTAAATCAAAAAAGAGAGTTTCCAAACATCCATTATATAATAATTAAGACCTTCTTTCCAAACCAACAACAACCGCACCATCGGCACCCTTCCAGCGAACAAAAAAAAAAATTCGACAACAAAAACGTTCGTAATCCCCAAAAAAAACGGAAGTATCTAAAAACGCTTTAAACCCGGCGCCTGCTTAAACCGGAAAAACTGGCGGCTCCATAATAAACCGTGGAGCTTATTTAAAACGGATTTTAGAAGGGGGAGGCCTTCTATGCACACTAATCTTTCCTTTCGCCCCTTTCTCTCTCCTGCTCCTTCCGTACGATTTGCCTTTTAATTCTTCGCCGATAACGCCGTGGCTCTAATCCGATTATTACTTTTCTGTTGGCATTTTTGCGAAAAGCTATTTGATTTTTTGTCTCGTCGTAAAGCAGGGAAATAACTTTTTAGCCCTTGTATTTTATTAAGTTTCCTCTTTTTTTCTTATCGATCGTACAAAGTTGACGTTGCTGAAGAGATTTAGGTTAAATGTTTTCTGTTACTCCATAGGACATGCTCATAAGCCTCTATATATAGATTTCTGAGGTCGAATACGACAAGCAGTTGCTGGAGAGATTTATTTTTATTGCACGTTCGTTTAGGTTGCGTCCTTGATGTTACTAGAGTAGGTTTACCTTTTCTTCCTATTTGATCAAGTCTATTTTCGTAATGAAAGGAAAAGAGGACAGGGTATCGAAGAAAATGTCTTGTTATTTACAGCTACAAGTATACGAGGCGAAGCAGTGTTGCTGGTTCTTCCTTAAATTTGATTAAGTTACTGTTGTTGTTATTTTATCTCTGGCGCTATTTAGTGTGCTATATCGGAGGCTAGTAATCATAAGCCAATAGGTAAAGAGCGGTATGAGGTAGAGCAGCACTCGGAGCAACACGTATGATAGTTAGTATGTAGAAACATATCTGTTGAGTAGCGTTTTCTTTTCTTCATATTACCTTTGCCGCGAGTAATGCCATCAACACCATGAGAAGTTATATATTAGAATTATTTTGATTATTGTTTTTAGGCACTTTCTAGCATTTTTTCAAATATTTGGCTTCGTAGTTTTCTTTTTCTCTTAATTATACAAATAAATAAACTTTTTTGTTATTCCAAAAAACCACGATTTATTGCACTTGTTAAATGAAGTGGGTGTGATTAATAATATAGTTTATATAAAATATCCTTTAGTTTGTGGAACTTTTTGGATAAAATATTAAAACGTCACAACGTGAAATCTTCATGTCCCTAAGTTTTGACGTGCACTTCTGTGTAAATCCAACAACAGTTTTGAACTTTCCCCGAGTTCTCTAAACCGGACCGCATCTATATTTGATTCGGTAAAATGCATTTCGACAGCGCTCAAGCAGTATTGCCAAATCGATGCTGAGGAAATTTTTCTATTTCCGTAAGAAACTCCGAGCTTTCGAACTTGTTCTCGCTGCCGAACATTTCACCAGAATTCCGTAGGTTGGCGCATGTACACAAACTTACAACACAATTCCTCCATGTCCTAAATTTAAATTTCGGAACATCTTCACTGTTTAGAATGGATGGTAAGAAGCGAAGTAATTCGCGAAGAATGTTTATTTTGTTAAGTTGGTCAAGTCAGCCGGTCCATTATATTCCAAATATGTATATCCTGCATTTCTTTATGCGTGGATGAAGAGGTTTTAGGGAAAGTTCTCGTTTATCCCTCCACATTTCAGCTTCGCAATGGGCTTGTTGTTTGGAGTTTTTGTGCCGGGTCGAAAATTAATTCCAATGAAAATTACTGTGGCGTTATTAAGCTACTTTGCATTTTAAGTGTTTTTCAATGAATTATTTATGATGTAAGGACTTAAATCTTGGGATAAACTTTCATCGATCGGGGTTATAAAGCTGTTTACATCTCTATATCATAAGCACAAATTAGAAGCATTGTATTAGCTTTTAGAAGATACAGTGAAGATGTCATTAAGGAGAGTCGAAGTTAAGCGGATTTGATAACAAGGAACTTTAATAAGCACGGTAATTGAACAAAATTGCATATTTCGACGTTGCAGCGGAGGACAATAAATGCATCTTCATCCTAATTCCGGGAAAACGGGAATATAACTTTCCTTCACGCTATATTCCTTCCTATTAACTTTCAAATTTTCATTCTTATTTGCTAGAGGCATAGAGAATAATTATCTGCTCTTGTATTCATTTTGCGCGCTATATTCTTTCGTAATTTAATAACTAATCAAATTCGCGAGGTAACGTTCGGATTTGAAGGTTGTAATAAGGCAACGATGACTCTTCGCCCGACAGTAAACCCCTCTTAATGTTATAGTCTTGGAAGAAATTTAAAATTTGGATTCATCTTGGTATACAAATTAATTTATTCTCCATTATTTCCATTATTATCAATTTTTTTCTTCGTTAGTAGTTAGCGATCCAATCGAATGACATTACAGAAAGATCGGGACATTCTCTTCCTAAACACTTCTTAATTAACACAATTAGCAGGCGTTAACGACGAGTAAATCTAAAAGTTTGCATTTATAACTGACAAATATATCGTCAGTTATTGCTTTTCGAAGCTAGCCAAATAAACATCAAAAAGGCCGCTCGTACAATAAGGAAAACGAGATTAATGCTAGTAACTTCCACTTTCGTATGCTCAAAAGCATTTAAAAGCGAAGGATTAACACGAGGGAATAATTGCAAATGTTAACTATGCTAATTGCGACCCAGCGTACGTTATGAAACTTTAATGGTTTACTCGAACATTATTATTTCAATAAAACTCCCGCTATTACTTCCTCAATCCTCGACAGTACGTTACTCGATTTCCTTTTGTGAATTTATCCCGGAGTTTCAGGTTGGATGGTTTATAATTCTGTACACCACGACGACGCTAGGTCGTTCGGTTCAAGAGACTCCGGTAGCTGCTCGTAGGGTATGAGTTTTAGGTTGCAGGCGAACTTATAAGCACGCCACACACATTCTTTGCTCTGTATGCGAACATGTCGACGAATGCACAATCTGTATGTTGCACAAATGTCAGGAAAATTTGCATTTACGTGTAGATAAGTTTGGCTGATTTTGGAGGTTGTGTTGATATGTAGTTGTGACGAACCATGTGCCATTCGCAAAAATTTGTATGATGAAAATAATTCTTTAAATTTAGTTTCAATTGCATTATTTTTTTTTGTTAATTACTTTTCGAAAGCCATGTAGATACTAATCAATTGAATATTTTTGTTGATATACGTCAGAAGGCAAGAAATGTAAACGTCATACCGAAATCGACTATATAGATCGCTCAAATTTCCGTTTTAGACAGATTCTTGGTAGTCTCGTCTGTTATTTTATACGGAAAATTTGCATTTACGTGTAGATAAGTTTGGCTGATTCTGGAGGTTGTGTTGATATGTAGTTGTGAGGAACCATGTGCCATTCGCAAAAATTTGTATGATGAAAATAATTCTTTAAATTTAGTTAGTTTCAATTGCATTATTTTTTTTTTGTTAATTACTTTTCGAAAGCCATGTAGATACTAATCAATTAAATATTTTTGTTGATATACGTCAGAAGGCAAGAAATGTAAACGACATACCGAAATCGACTATATAGATCGCTCAAATTTCCGTTTTAGACAGATTCTTGGTAGTCTCGTCTGTTATTTTATACGGACGAGTCTTGTTGAACAAGATCTCATACGTTTTGCGACACCGCTAATCTTCCTGCCTTCTATACCGAATTAGTGTGTGACTAGAATTTCTTGTTTTATTTGAAGAATTTATTATTTCCGTTTACTGTTTATTTTACGGTAGATGTTGATCTACGCAGCGCCCGACGCCAAAATAAGTCACTCTGAAATCGCTCTTCGTAGCACTGTAATTAACTCGATCACACATGTTGATTACTTATTTCTTTAGAATTCCGTTGACGACATCTGTGTCGCAGAGTTGTATTAGTAATAATAATAATAATAATAATAATAATAATAATAATAATAACACACGTTTATTATCCAACAGGCTTAGGCCCAATAATAAGATACAACAATTGACATAATATATACACAAATCATAGAAAAAATAAACAAGTAAAAATAAAAACCTACTGATACAAAAAATTAGTTCCTCTTGTTCCCACCTTCCTTCCTCCTATCTGAACAAGTCACATCTTCTAGCTGCCTTACAAAGCGTGTAAGTAGGAGCTCGTCGCATAATATTTGTCCTTGCAAAGGAAGAATGAAACAAGTATCGAATCTTGAATTAAATCGTGGCACCAGAAAGTCTACCCGCTGAAGTAAGAAGGGGCAGTCGATGTCACTCCGCAACAATTTCTGTAGAAATCTCTCACAAACACTATCCCTTCTCGTACTCAAAGCTATGCTATGCTATGTTTTTGCTATGTGCTATGCTTTTCCGGCAATATGCAAATGCAATTCTGCGGAGTACCCCTCTCAGGATATGTTCCATCAATCTTATGGGACAGATATTTTAGAAATGTACTATGGGAGAGGCTATATTCTTGTTGATATTGATGCAAACGGAATATAAACTTAATTAATGAGGCGCCAACAAAATGTTTTCGATTTTCTTCTACATTTTATTTAATATTCTTTGACTGATCGTATTAGCTTTATATTTGGTTGCAGCTTTATTCAAACAGGTGATTAGGTTTAGTCAAGGAGATTGTTCTGCAAACTTATGTGAAACAAGCTCACGTCTTCGCAGACCATGGATAAAGTAAATGCAGCAATTCTGAAGCAGCAAAATACTCATTCATCTGGTTTCAGTTTTGAAGCAATTCACTTACCACTCCTACTGGAAGCAAAATTCAATAGCCAAGCTATCATCATCAGCAGTGAAATTGTTGTTAAACCAGTTTCACCGCTGAAGATGAGAGCTTTGCTATTGAAACGTGCCTCTAGTGCGAGTAAAGCATTGTGGTAAGGATTCTAGCGAAGTCCTTCAGTGTTTTAGTGCCGAGGAGTTAGATTGTTTGGTTTCAGCTTTACTTAAATCGGTCCATTATTAATCACCTGTTTGCCGTACCTCTTTCCATCGGCATGGTTCTAATGAAATGGGTCCTGCTTTACAACCTTAGACAAATAATCGTTAATTGTACCACAGACATTGATTTTAATTATATAAAAGGATTATTTCAAAACGTTTTTTCGCTAACTGGACTGAAATTTCATTACTTGTCCTAGCACCAATTCCATCGTAGTAAAGTTTCAAAAAATTACTTCACATTTGCGTACTTTAAATTTCCTATCTACCTCCCCAATTGCTTCTGAAAGTAATTTTGCGTAGCAAGAATTCGTTTTGTCATGATTTTATTTAGGAACCCGCTCTAGAATGAATCAAAGAACGCCAAGTCACGATCCCACCGACTACCTCTACCGTCATCTGATATTTGAATATACTTGCATAATCTTTTCGCAAGTACTCCCTTTTCGTGTTGTAGCGGCTTAGTTCCTGAAGGTTCGCAGCGAAGCGGGAAACTTTTCGTGCCTCTCGCGCGACATTGCGGGCTTAGTAAATTTAATAACGAGTTCCAGGAACGGTTGACCTACCACCGTCGTATTGATGTGAGAAAAAGGTGCAGAAAAATATCTCGTTACATTTTTAAATTAAAAGAAGGAGATGTAAGACGTATTGAGAATTAGAGTAAAATGTATTTATTTCGCGCATGCTTGAAAAATGATAAAGAGTACTTTATTCAAAAATTGGACGCCGTTGCATTTTTTGCTGAAAAAACCTCTGCCGCAATATTCAGATTGTTGTTCTGCTTCGACTGGGCAATTATAGGCACGATGCTCTCCTTGAAGACAAATTCTTCGTGGTCAACCCTCCATATGAAGACTCAATTACATGTTTTATCTACCTTTTTCAGCTCTTCAACGACCATTAGGGTCTTTTACACTCATATTTTATTCACGACTTCGTTTATTAACAGCAAAGGCAGATATCGGCAGCTGATAAGCCTTTTAAGATGGAATACTTGCATGCAATTCAAAAATGGAAAATTTTGGAAAAATGCTAAGCGTTGTTCCATATCACAGACCTATGATAAATATTATTATTACAGGCTCCGATTATGGATTAGTTGCTTTCGAAACGAAGAACAAAAGCAACATTTATAACAAAATATATTGAATCCATCGAAGGTTACCTTATTTTAATTATGCAAACTAGCAAAAGCTGAAGAATACTTTTAATGTTTGCGAGTACGTCATGAAGATAGAAAAACATTTGTAACACCTAATAGTCCAAGGGTATTGTTATAACTATAGCTTTTAGGTGTTGTAATTATTTCCTCATTTAGTATCAATGCTAACTAATAATGCTGAAGGCACGTAAATCAAGTTCCAGTTTCCAAAACTTAATAATCCCAGTTAGTTGAGCTATGAAACTTGCCGATTCTATTGGGTATGAGCAAAAATACTCTAATGAACGTAACTACTATAGGCCAAGAGTCGTGGCTTTATGGACGTGGATTTTTCTGGTAGAAACCAGGGCCTTTCAGATGATTGCGGTCTTTGATAGGAAAGTAGCCTGAAAGTTTAAAATTGGATTTGAAGACAGTCTTTATGCTGTTCCCGAAGAGTACTTTGCTGATGCGCTCGGTGACACCTTGCTGTGGAGATGTAATGGTTAATGGTAGCTTTAATATTTTTCCTAGAATAATTCTTGCAAATTAGAGAGTCTGTGGTGTAGTTCAATTCTTGAGGAAACAAGTTGAGATCAGACATCGAAATGGTGCCCTGGATAAGAGAATTTATGCTGAAAGAGACCATTGAGATATCTGTATGTGTGGGTGGGTTTTTGGTAAAAGGAATGTCCCCGTGCACCGCTGTACGAGGACATCTAGGAAAGTAAGACAACCGTCTGGAATCATGTTGGGAATTTAGAAATGATAGAAAATTGTTTAAACATTTACGTACATGAGGACAGACGACAAAGGTGTGATCAACGTACCTGTACCAATGCTTTGCCTTGAGGTAATGAGATAATAGGGCTTTGTGTTCGATCGCTTCCATAAGCGTAGGTGACGTTTTAATAGAGTTGGTGATGGAACGCGCAATTCTAGGAATAGGATCACGTTTAAAAAATTGATTGGTTCCACCTTGTAGAGGGAAAGAACTTCTTGCTCGTATTCTTCGGTGTTCAGGAGCACAGGAGCATTTACTTTATTAACCCTTAACACAGCAATCTTAAGGTTAAACGGACAACATGCTCTATTTTTTTATGTCTTACAGCAAAAAACATTTCATTTCTGAACAAATTTACTCGCTGAATAAACATAATTTCGTAACTTTCTCAATTCCACATTATTTCCTATGTTTGCAAACTGAATTACATCTCGAACCTTTTCTAATTAATCCCGATTTGAAATACGAAGTAATATATTACAAGCAAACTACGCGACGCTATCTTATCATTTCCACCGAGGCTTCCATTACACTAATCTCGCAGGCCTCTCGCCGAGATGATGCATGCACGAATTGCGATGCTGGTTGCAAATCATGTCTGTACTGGGAAGTGATAGCGATCCGGATATTCTTCCGAGATTGCTCCCCGTTGTCTCCCTCTCGCTGCCCTTTATAATTCTCTCCTTATTTTAGACCTTGCGTAAAACCTTGTTTCTTTTTGGTGGAAGTGTTGGCGATCCGCTGGGAATCTTCAAACTTTTATGTCTACAGGAAGAAAAAGGGAGGGGTCTGAATGGGATAGTCTGCACCGATATTCATATATAAATGTTGCAAGCGTTCAAGGATATGTAACTAGAAATAAGAAAGCTGCAGTGTTATCTTGTATTTCCATGTTTATACATGGAAATAGAGTAGTTAGAGGGGATAAAGAATAAATTGTTTTTGTTGATTGAAATTTACTGAAAAGACAAGTGCCATGGCCTTATCCTTGCAAGCCGCAAATTAGTCATTTTAAAGCTTTCATCTTCTTCAAAAATACCGACAAATCCCAATAATGCTAATGCTACTTTTTGATGCGACGAAACTTTTATTTATCGGGCGAACAACGAACCAGTTCTAAATCGGTTCTGGCTTCAGATGGCTTGTGGGGCTCTGCAGGGAGCTGACGGAAGAGGGGGTGGTCGAACAATGTGCAAGAATTACGCTAAAGCTGTATTTTGTCCCAATTGCCCGTTGCTTTCGGATAAGCTTTCATATAGTTAGGAACATCGCATCGTCATCGTTTAGTTCTTACAGTGTAGCGCGTCGTGCCGTGTATCAGTGCATGTGTGTTAAGTAGGCATATGGGCGGTTGAGTCTGGGAAAAACCGGAATAAATAATGAAATTCCGAGAACAGCCAGGGAATTCCTAAAAATAGACGCGTTTCAGGAAGCTGTCCAGAGGTGTGTTCAAATTGTTCAGGGATCTGTTCAAGCTGTTCAGGGAGGGAGCATAGGCACTTGTCCTGAGTTTCCAAGTGCGTCTACACAAGAACAAACGTGCTCTTGTTGATCCACTATGTAATCAAAGCAAATTGGTTTCATATTTTCTTGAAACTGTTTTAAATTATTGGAGAATTTTGAAATAAGTCCCTTCTCATTTTGTTTTCTGATTAAGACTCAAAATGTCAATTAAATAGAATAACATTCTTATTGTTTTCAATATCCACCAAAAATCTCTTCCACTTCCATGGATGGAGATGTGAAAGAAAAATCTTTGGAACGACAATCGGTGACGGGCTAACGAGTGAGCTCGGTTGCCAAAAGTGATGAGCTGGGTTGAGCCGAGACATACGTAGCGGGGCAGTATGGGGTGTGCTAATAAAAGAGTTGGGACGGGCGGACATGATATTCCAAAATGGGTGCGCCTAGTATGTGAAGCTAGTTTATAAACAATTATGTTTTGTTTATTTTAGTCGGGTTAGGTAAGAGCGGCGCACATATGTATTTACACTACCGTTTATATATTTGGGGACGATTAAAAAATTCAGTTTTTTTTAATTCGAATAAAAACAAAAAGTAAATTTCAAATTTGGACTCATCTGTCCACAGCACGTTGCACTACTGTTCGAATGTCCAGTGTCTGTGTTCTTGTGCCCACTGCAATCTTTTTCTTTTCTTTTGAACTTTCAAAAGCGGTTTTCTGGCAGTTGCTCGTCCCTTTAAGCCTGCCGCAATTAATCTTCGTTTCACGGTCGAATGCGAAACAGGATTTCTTCGTGAAACATTGACTTGCTGCGTTATTTCCGGAGCCGTTAGGAATCTGTTTCTTTTTGAAACAAGAACCATGAACTGATGCTCAGCAGCTGTTGTCTTCTTTTCGCGTCCAGAACGTTTCTTATCAGCCAAAGAACCCGTTTCCGCCACCCGTTTTAATGTTGTAAATACACCATTTTTCGATATTTTTAATTTTTTCGCAATAACTGCCATTGAGTATCCTTCATTACGTAAAGTAATAATAGCAGAACGCGTTTCGATGGAAATTTCTTTTCGTTTTACCATTTTAGCACCACCCGTTTATTACGATGGTTAAATTTAAACTAAACTACTATCAAGATCGATTTTATTTTAAATACAAGACGATATCTGCTTTGTTTGTTGTACTAAGTGTTCTATGAATCTCGCATTATTCCTTTGTGGAAATATTCGACAATATTTTCAAGTTTACGTTTATAACCCCATAAAAGGGATTAAGAGGAATTTTGCCTGAGGCTGCGGTAGAATATAAAAGCGTTATAAATTTGATGGGATAGAAGAGAATACTGCTGTAAATTATGTTCATACATATAGAAATGTATACCCTTTCATATAAAACACAATCAATTGTCAATATTTCAATTTTGCTTATTTTTCGGAGTTTTTCTTAGTCGTCCCCAAATATATGAACGGTAGTGTACGTATGTCGTTGGACCTCGCCCAGTGATTGTGCATTTGAATTTATTTTCTCGAAACTATGTGATCTCTCTTTGTTGGTGTATTTTTCCTTTTATATGTAGATATCTGTATTAGTTGAATACGCAAAATAAAGGCATTATTATTATTATTTATTAATTAAAATAATAACATATTTTCAGTTACTGAATTCCAACCTTGCCAAATGTATACGCCTCTTGCGGATACACGAAGCACATAATACAACAAAATTTTATTGTAGTACAATGAGATTCATCAATTAACAGCGTAAGCCCCCTCCAATTTAATTTTATAAGTAAATAAGTTCGCTTAACAAGATGTGATCGTATCTACCACTTGATATGTGAATATAATATCACATTTCGTACGTTGTTATAAATAAGCTTCACGGAACATCCACGTTTGATAGTCAAACGTACCGAACTAAACTTGTTATGTTAATCAAATTAATTGGATGCCATTACGTCGCACTTTGCGCAAATATATCTTCTTCTACGCCGTACAACAGCCGCACACAACGCCTACGAAGCTCTATATGCTTAATAATTTATAATAGAATTTGTTTGAGGTAATTTGCAGCTGTGAGATGTCGACGTTCAAGACGACGGCAACCACTTCAAGTTTGCGTCAAGATGCTAACATGCGTACGCATGTACACTTAAAATTAGTGATAGGCATTGAAAATAGTCGCTTGTATTAAGTTGTAAGTAATGATTGGGTTACATTAGATTATGTCGGTGGAGTCTTAATTAATTGATAATATTTGAAAAGCTTATCAAATAATTCATACCACTAGTAGCAAGTACATTCTATCGATGCGGAGATACTACAGCTGATGGTTGATGATCTGGTTGATTGATGGGAGGAATGGAGATTAAACATAAACGTGTTGCGATCTAGTTATCAAACGCAGAAGAGAATTACTTGAAAAAATTATCATAAATGATCAGCTGTACAATGATAGGACTTATCTTTGATAGAGGACTCACGCGGAGAAGTTTTCCAAGGCAAAAAATGTACTACTTCTACTTCTCTGCAGGAAAAGCAAAGTGAACATTGCAGCATGCTATTATCCAAACTATGCTTAAGACCGATAATTTTCTATGTAGCTCTGACATGATCCACGGTGCGTCCCAAGCCATACGAGAAAATTGGAAATACTCTAAAATCAAGTGCTACAATTAATAGCCGGGAAGCGATGCTTCGTTGTCTTTGGGCTTAATACAAAATTTACTAACCGGGCACTTACTGTTGGATTCAGAAGACTAACGTTTACGAAATCAACCATTCCAAACTTTACCCAGTTCCGTTTATCTTTCTGCACAGTATCGAATCCACAAGACCTTAATTCGAAGACTTTATTTCGGTAAAGCATTTCCACGATTCCCTTCCTTCCCCGAAACCTCATTTCATACTCGCAGAGGGGTTTTTCCTCTTTTGATTTATAGATTCCGAAGAAGTTTGTTTTCTCCCCGCGCACAATTTGCCACGGTGAAAATTCTAATATATTCCTCCTTCACGATATGGATAAAACGCTCGGGATGTCCGCACCAGCCCGTCCGGAAACCTCTGCCCCCTTGTTCCCTTCGTCTCTAGCGCCGAAAATAAAGATACACATAAATGGCGATAAAGTATGCGTCCGAAGTTTGCTTCTGACTCCGATTCAAAGTGATTTATTGATTGGGGAGCGTGGGACGAACGAGAGAGGAGATAACTTTAAGTGTACAATTTTTCCGGGATATTGTTCCGTTCAAAAAGTGGCTTTTTTGATTTATAAAAAGAACACTTAGCGTGATAGATGACGGAGTGAGAAAAATCTGCGTAAATGCAGGGAAATTCAAGGAAAATACGGTGTGCGGTTTCTTTATTATAATTTATAATATTGCAACGGTTTTTAGAGACTGTTTTTGAAAGGTGCGTCGATCTATGAAACGGGAGGAACTAAATGCGTGGTTCGGTAAGTCATTACTACTTGATCGCAAGCTGATCGAGAATTTCGTAGCGCGTTTCTTTTAAAATTTGGAGACTCGCTTTATCGTTGAAGCGAAATCTTTTCCCGCCAAGCCATTTTTTCATACTCAGAAATGGGAAGTAATTGCTGGGGCCTAAATCTGCCGAATATAGTCGGTGAGGAAGCAATTCGTATCCTAACTCATGCAATTTTGCCATGTCTTAATGAAACAGAATGCTGCTTTTATTTGGCAAAAGTGGACGTTTACCATTAATCGCTTCGCCGGTTTTAAGGTAATCAATGAGCATTATACACTGTACATTCCGAAATACTGTGGTTAGCCGATAACCTTCTTTATCGCCGGTTGGCTACGAAAAACTCATTAATTGGGCTGTTCTTTGGCCTGTAGTGTACTGTGACGAATCCATGTTTCGTCAACAGTTATGAATCGACGCCAAAAATTCAAAATATTCTTTTGAAGTTGACACACGTTCGTGTTTATGGCTGTGATTGTGAGCAATCGCACATTTCTGAAAAAAAGCATTTGAAGGAAGAGTTTTGCATCCAATATGGAGTTGTTCAACAGTGGGTTGCATGCTACAATGATGTGAATATTGCTCCAATCAAAGTCACAATGGCGAAGTCTCTAAGACTATTCCTATAAACTGGATCTGCAAGTTATTATACTCTGATTTTGTTACTCCTT
The DNA here is from genome assembly GCA_902654985.2 of Oryctes borbonicus. Taxonomy (NCBI): domain Eukaryota; kingdom Metazoa; phylum Arthropoda; class Insecta; order Coleoptera; family Scarabaeidae; genus Oryctes; species Oryctes borbonicus. The sequence goes on from LR736862.1 coordinate 8,430,937, forward strand.
GAAGTAAAAAATATCTGTTAAGACAGAAATAAAGGATTCTCATCATCCAAACAAATGTACGATAATTCATCATAAGATTTAAAAAAGCTCCTCTTTTTGTTCGGATTTTGTGCGGCTTCTTCGGTGTTTCCCTTCGGACATTTCCAGTGTATATGAACGTACAAAAATTAAAATTACCTCTTTCGCATTTAAATAACACCATCTAGTTTTGGAGTCTTTTTTCCCGTACGCTGCGCTAAATTGGTAGCATTTCTACATACAAATAAAATTTCTTTCTATTGTAGGTGCCCACCTCCATAATTCATACCATTGTCCCGCTGACAACGTACAAATTTCGTGAAGCTTCTCAATAATCGTATCACTAACGGTGGTCCATCCATCCTCTCCCTAACCAACAATTTCCTTTTCCCTGCTATTTTTACTCTTCGTGTCGGGTTCTAACCATTATTTACGCGGTGCCAGAGCGCCTTTACCTCTTTATTTAAAACTCAACCGTCCGACGGGGAAAAAGAAGAGACGAGAAAAAAACGAATGACAAACTTCACGCGCCAGTGTGACGCAGGACAGCGGCTTCCTCTGCGTTTTTCTTCGTTCCACTAACATGCGTACGCTTTATATAAATGTCAGAGTGGAACAATGTGTGCCACGTCTAGAATATTCGGTGCGCGACTGCTAGTTCGCTCTATTTGTCTACTTCCGTGCGTGAGAGGCAAGTTTATGATGATGTACATGGTTGGGGAACAGCTTAACAATATTCCGATGATATATCAAGTTCTAAATTTTAGATATCCTGCTAGTAGGTTGCGGCGTGTTTCCTTTTGGAACGTCTAGGGTATAGGTTCACGTAAAAATTCTTTAATAACATTGAAAATTGTCAATTACAGAATAATCCTGATTAAGATTTTCATCAGCCATCACCAGTCACTAACAACAGCAGAAATTTCTTCTGTAGACTGCAATATATCAAACTCATTACTAAAACGTTTACGGAATTACACAGGGTGTGTAAAACATCAAGCAGAATGCTGCATATTTTTACATCACGTGATGTACATAGATTTAAATTCTGCGTTGAAGCTCTATGTGTATTTATCTATAGCTTTACGATTTAAATTTACAACGACATTATAGGTTATCCTCCCTTTTCTCTAAGCCAGCTTTTTTCGTATGTTCGCTTTTCCATTCCGGAGCGTCCCGAGAGGAAGAGAATGTTTCGGGTGCCTTTATTATACGTGATCGGAGTTACATCGAGAGAAATTCGGCCGACCGATCCGAACGAAAGTACAGAGAATCCCTCTTACCCAACCTCTCGACTTAAAACTTCTCTTCTTGAGCCGTTCGTATTCGGCGAACTATCCCCGACGCTAACATAAATTCGAATTTAATCTTGTACTTCGGGAATTATCCGATCGAAATAATTTATTAAACTGCGAAACACTGAGAATAAGTAAGTGCGGCGGAATAGCTGTGTAGCAGCCGAGTGTAACTTGGAAGGTCTCTTTTTCTAAGCGAATTTCAGTTGGGCGTGTTAGAAAGGAAGTTGAGTTTGTTTTATTAAATTTTTCGAAAGTGAATTGAATGTATGGCACGTATGATATGTCGAGAATTTATTGGTCAGAATTTGAAGATAAAAGTGATACGTGTAAGTACAGAAATGAAATACGGCAATCATCGTAATGATGTGTATATATAATACCGGGCTGCTATTAGATCTCACTTATGTAATATCGGGCAACCAAATGAGTTCGTGCAGTTCTGTGAATGACACCAATTTTTGTTGAGTTTGAACCAAAAAATTGGCGGATTCATTTATTAGATCAACTTCAATTTGGAACTGCTTATGCTTCATACAGTTGTTAAGAGTCAACAAAATGTGTGTAGGGAGAATAAAGACGGTGTGGTAATACTTGCCAGCTAAGTCCAGACATTTTTCCCGAGACACTCTTGCGGTATGAGGTGTGGCGTTATTCCACTGATCAGAGAAAGCTGTTTCTGCTTGTACTCGCTGAAGCTGTTCACAATACAAGTTAGCATTGATGGTTTCCAAAAACTCAAAATGGACAATTCCGGCTGTTGTCCAATAAAATCTTTTTGGGTGCAAGAAAATCTTGTGAGTGTGTGGTATTGGATCAATTGGTGACAACCAATAATATGAATGCTTGGAATTTGAGTACAATATCAATTTTTCGTTGCAAATTAGTTATTACCTCACAATTCATCTGGGACCCTTTTAATTAACATTTACTTTCCTAGTTGGTGAAGGTGGAAACGAATGGTTTCGTCTGCACGCTTTACTCGAATTTGCCTCCACGACCTGTTGAAATCCTTGTTGTTAATCCTCTTCGGTTTCCCAAAGCGTGCTTCATCGGTCGAAACAAAATTTCTTGAATTTGGGTGCCGAGTTTATACTCATAACACTCGGCACTCGGGCCGAACAATCTTGAATTCAAGTTTTCTAGTTGCCATTTTAAATTATTTTAAAATGTGAATTAAATAATTAACCAATGAAAGAAGGATTAATACTGAAGTACGGACAGGTAACAAATTTCGATCATCAAATACTGATGAAGATTTGATAGAAAAACTTACTTGAGCTTACTTGAGTTGATAGTAGCGGACTCGATCCAAATAAAGAAAAATAGAAAAGATGGAAGTGATGTTGATTACTGATTGAACTTCTTTGAAAACAGCAGCTGTTCAATCTACTCTATTGTTTCTAACTTTCACACTTCTCTCGTAGGGACTCTCTTCAGTCTGTACATCATTTCAGTGACGTACGTTATAATTCCAAAGAAGAAGCAGTTGACTACGTCATTCCACAAACGTCGCTGAAGTAATGTACGGGCAGTGAAGCGTCAAGAAACTAATGAGAAACACCCGTACACAATTGGAAACTACGAAGAGTACAGCTCACAATGGACAGGTTCAATTGAGCGAGACGCTTCTATAACTTCTTCTTCTGAAGAATCAGACAGTATGTCCGGTACAGTAACATAACAAACGCGTGTATGCCACAACTTTAATGAAATACACTGCTTCAATGGGAAGCAGCCTCTAAAGTCTACACCTAACTGGTAGAAGGGGTTCCATAAGCGGTAAATCAAAGGATACTCATGATTAAATGTAGACTATAAGGAAGGAACATTGAAAAACCATATCTTCATTAATTTACAAAGCTTTATCTTATCTAGACCGGCGCCTCCACCAAAGTTTAATGTTTCATCTTCCAGGAAATAGTGAATATAATAAATCCCTTACTGAAAGAAAAATTACATTGCTTATTAATTCAGACATTCAAGAGCAATATCCAGTTGAAATTTTTTTTAAAGTATTATATTTTGCTCTTTTTGTAAGAAATATATTCAACATGTTCACCTAGTACGTGAGCGGAAAATAATTCCCTTCCTGAGCAATTTAGAGAAAAAGTTTTCCAGCAAAAAGACTTCGGGTACAAGTCCCGCATAATATAAAATTTTGCTCAAGTGCCCTGTTCTTTAGAGAAATAAAAGTTTATGGTATTTCATCGCATATGTTATGTATTTTAGCAAAAAAAAATATCTGCATAACTTCATATTTAACTTACTAAAAAAGGAGGCATTTTAGGTATAGAAAAATGCGTATAAAAATGTTTGAAAACAACTTCTCCACAGAAATATACGGAGTGTTCGATGGCCATCTTGTAGGGATTAAAGAAATCTCAAATTATACTAATTATCTTACGTTACTTTACGCTGATTGAGTCGGTAGACACGCTGTATAGCAGGAAATAATGCAATTTATGATTTATCGTAGGCAGTGTCGCCAAGATTTTCATAATGAGCAAATTAAATTTGTTTAAAAACTCAGTCAACTCAAATGATTTCACGGAAAAAAGAACAACTAATTTCAGCGAAAGCGTGTATTTTTACAAGGAATTTAGTCAATTACGCGTACGCGAACCCAAATCCAACCCCCGTCACGTAAAGCGCGTGTTGGGAAAACGTCGTCCCACGGGGAAAGTTAGAAAATAAAATTAATTGCAAATAATGACTTCCACGCAGGGTTTTCAAACAATACGCCAGCCATTACTTCCCCTTCCTATTCCTTACCCTCTTCCATCGCCTCTCTTCAACCTGGGGCTTATCTTACCTTCGTTTAAATTAAATTTCTGCTTGAGAGAAGGACGCTAGCTGCGATCTTTGGTGATGATGACGACGACAGCGGTGATGGTGACGACATCACTCCTCGCTATCCCCTTTAAGACTGATAAATTTGGCGGAACTGAGTTCCTCTAGGATACTTAATTATATATATTTACTCGAGTTGAAATTTCGATGCCATCTTCCTTCTGATCCTTGGCGTTACGTATCTATTAAATTTAAATTAGATAATTCGATAAGTTAGAATAATAATGCAAAACGTAGTTCCACCGAGAAGGGTGTATTAGCGCAAATTGCTTTTGGTATTAGTTAAGGAATATTTGGTAATGTTAAGTTGTACATATGTTTCGTACGAGGCATGATAAATTATTCTGGGTATTATTCTCCTTACTTTTTATTCCAATTTATTTTCGATTATTTATTTATTTTCGTTCCTTTTTTGCAACATTACAACAAGATATATATTTTTATAAACTTCAAAATATTCTTGTAGTCTGAAGAGGCAAATAAGTAGGTTTCTAACGCCTCCTCATTATATTATTCAAGCATGACAGATAACTAACCAGGCGCATACGCGTTATTCGGCATGCATGCGTAAATCGCGTAAATTTACAGCTCCGTGGCCCGTTTCCTCGACGCGGCGAGGCGGGCCGACGCGCGAATGCGAATTGGAAATTCGTAAACCATGTCAAAATGAGATAGCATGGGTGGGCCGGCGGGTTTATAAAATGTACGCACGGACCGACTCGATCCCGCAGACATTGTTTTACTGGCACTTGTGGTAACCGGAAAGGGGTTTTCGGTTTTCCGAATTTATGGTCCGCATGATTCCTTGACGCCTCGCAAAACCTCTTTCTGCATCCGCTTCCCATAAAAGAGATTGAAAGCTTCCAGGGGTAAATGGCGTCCTTCGACTGAGTAACTTGCTGGATGCCAGGCTTTTACTGCGCGAGGGGGCGAGGAATCCAGGTATTCTTGACTTTTATCTGCTAGGTTTCTTATTGTTAATGCTGGAGTATAATTGAGGATCAACTAAAATACAAATGGTAGATTTATATAAAAGGTAAACATGGTAACGATGGTAATTATGGATTGTTCTTGAAGGACTGCAAATAAATAAATGTGCACGAAAGAGGGCCAGAAGAGCAAGAATAAGAATATACAGAACAACAATTCGAGCTAACAGTTATCAAGGGTTGTGAAACGTGAATCCTTGAAAAAATAGTAAAACAAAAATTGGAATTTGCGAAAGGATTCTAAGTAGTATATTTGGAGGTATAAAGGATGCAGATGGATAATAGAGAAGACGAACCAATAAAAAAGTTATGGATTTTTGCCAATACGCAAGGTTCATATAAACAGTTAAAGCTCAGACAGCAAGATGACTAGGCCACGTATACCGAATGTCGAATCAAAGACGTCCAAGGGAAGCACTTTCCGAAGGGAAAGGCCAGGTTCTGGAAAGATTTCAGAGAAATAGGGATAGTAACAATACAGGAAATGTGCAATCATAAAATTCAAATTATGGTAGATGCAGGTGACATAGTGCTTGCAGCTAGAAGTAAGAAATAATAGGCGCAATAAAACAGTTAAAGACAAAGGCAAAAGACAAGGCCCTGAAATTAATGTTGAGAAAACGAAATTCATGGAAGTGGAAATAAATCGGAATAAAGACAAGATAAAAGGCTAGAACTGGAAACAGGAGACGGAAGAACAACTACTTTAATTATTTGGGGATGCTGGTAACCGATAATTGAGAAGAAGGCTCAATGTTGGCAGCGATGTCGCCATTACGTGAAAGTGTGAACATTTTACACATTTGGCCAAACATTGGCTCGCAACGTTCTCTCATATTTACCTCATCTTTGAGCGAACTAATTATTTTTGTCGTGCGCCGACTTTAACGAACATTCTTTGAAAATTGGCCCGCTGTTGTCTGTCGACCGTACCCAAAATGCATGCTATTATATTAGCAGATGTTAGATTTACAAAATAAGATACAAAAAATAGATACAACAGGAGTTAAAAATTGTAACAGGAGAAAGAGAGATCTGCAACTAAGCTTTGCTATAAATAATAAAAAAGAAGGAAATTGGCTTTCTGCAGAAAACATTTCCAGCAAAAGACTAGATCCTGAAAATAATAAAGTGCTATAAGATTAAGTAGTACAATATCCTTGCTTACAAGCATACTTTCTTGTTCATCTTTTTAAGCACGCCTTCCTAAGAACGCCATTATCGCCAGCTTTAAACAAAAAGAAAACAGATAAGTTCGATTTATTACCTAATAAACCATCAAGTGCGGTGTTCTTGTTCGATAGTTGGTTACATCGGTCCTTTATCTTCCATAAAATATTACTTATATTACGTCCGTGTTGTTTCGGGAACCTTGGAAGGCAACAGCACGATTAAGATTTGTGGCGGTATATTTAGTTATCTGTTTTTCATGGTTCGCCTCGTCAGCGGAAAGCGTTTATCCTGAGGCGAAAGGCTTTAAGTCGCCCACATCTCTTGATGCCCTCCCCAGATCGCTTCGTAAATCAATTAATGGTTCAAACGCTAAACGTAAACATCAAAGGGCGTACAAGAAATCGTAATTACGCGGCCGTATACCCAATCTTTGTTTCGAGAAGGATGCTCCTCAGTTTTTACTTTACTGAACTGGAAAATATCTTTAACGTATCAAATATTTTTCGGCAGTCGAAGCAGCAATTACTTCGGTTAGAGTGATATTACGTTTGCGAATAAATGAGATAATAAGGGGATTCCTTGCGGACATTGTAAAGGAAGATATACAGAATAAACGATAAGACATGTTTACCGTTTCAGAGGAGTAAATTTTATTATTTCATCTTCTTGTTCTACTTCTAAGAATTTGTTCCTCTTAAATGGGTATTTTCCTTGTGAAAATATTGCTGTTTTCTTGACTTTTATTAAAGTTTAAAGACTGTTCAGTCTTGAAAGTATTCAGATTGGATTTTATTTACATCTGCAGCGAGGAATAATTCTCTCATCGATTAAATTGTATCTTTCAATGTTACAAAATCTTTATTAAATTATTACTATGCTACTTGCAGACTATTTTGATTGATTTATTTTTATAATTTTCATATTCTATGTTATGCTTTATGATTTATATTTTTAATAAGCACAATAAAATTTCAACTTATTCCTTTGGGTTCCTACATTTCTTCAGAAGTTAATTGGTGACTTACTATTTGAATCCACCGTTTTGAATTTCTTTAACTTTAAGGTCAGAAAATGCGATTTTGGTATTTGTACTTTGGATTGGTTTCCTTTCTTCAATTTTGAGTTACTTTTTCACTTCTTGAGGCGCTTGTAGACTTCATCGTTGGGTATGCTGGAGACGGTGTTGTTTTGGAATTTTAGTATTTTTTTTTTAGTATTTTTTATAGTATTCTTCAAGCACAGAAGAAAAATCCATTCAGAAACTCGGTTAAAATCCCTTTTGATGTGCTTCTATTCCTTTTCCAAATATCCTGACCTTATCTCCAATTCAACCTTGTTTATTAAAGTACTTTTCAATATCGCTCCTTAATCGATGTTAGTTTTTGTACGTAAGACGATTGGTTTTAAATCTCATATTCATACTGTGTGTAGTTTATGTGGATAATATGCTTTCCAAATAGATTGATAAGAACTGATTTTCATTAGCTTTAGTGTTAAGTAATAATTCTTATTATTATATAAATATAATTATATAAATATATTCGTGGAAAACCCACAATAATTAAGTTAAACTAGCATCGTCCAACATTTCGGCAGTGCTTACGTGCTATTATCAGAATGTGAGGAGTATGCGCGCGAAATCCTTCAAATTCTTCACAGCCTGTACTTCGGGGGATTTTGATGTAATCGGAATTAGTGAAACATGGTTCTCAGATGATTGCTTTCCAAATCCTTATAATGTATTTAGATGCGATAGAAGACATACTGAAGTGGATAGAAGCATGAGTGGTGGCGATAAGTAACGAAATACGTGCGACCGCTTTGGATTTGACGGTGCTATTTTCACTGATAGACATTGTCGGGGTAAAATGTTCATTTTAATTAATAAAATTTGGCCACAGATTGCCTTTAACATTTTTTTTGAGTTGTTTGAACAAATACTTATCAGTCGCGCAAATATTTTTATTTATGCGTGATTTCAATATCACCCACTTTAATAATGTAGAAATTAATGTTCCGTCTAAAAGCACTAAGTACAGCATGTAATTTATTTTATGAAAAGCTATATTCATTGTTTGACTTGCAGGTACCCCTGGATCAAAATCATAATAACCGATTCCCTACAGGGTACATGTTACGTTCTCCTAGTTTGAAGAACAATGCCACTAGTCGTCTGCTTCGGTGTATCTTTCTTGTGAGGCGAAAGGACCAATTGCTTATATGTAATTCTTATGTGTTTACTCGCTAAGTCCTTAACAGTACACTTCTAAAATTGTACAGAATATCAAGCTAAAGGCCTATTACATTGAATTAACTAAACGATCAAATAATTCGCAGGCATTGGTACAGTATAGATACCTGCGAGATGTATTTCTTCCGCGGAAACTTCAATCTCCGACAACCCTAAAATATTTTGGTCTTTTATACGCAGCAAGAGTGGAAGTTCCAGAATACCTGGTTCTATGTTTTTCAATGTTACTTACGACAATCCACAGGATATCGTTAATGGCTTGGCAACTTATTTCAGTACTGTATATACCAACAATACCAACAAAACTGACCATGCGACATCTTTTAATGTTAATATTTGTATTTCTCAACTAACGGAAACAGAGACTGATGCAGCAATTAAGAAATTAAAGAACAAAATGACTGCTGCATACATGGGAACAGCATTGTGTCTTCAGCAATGAAAATGTTGGGCTTCGTAATCAGGAACTCTAGATTCGTCCAGAATGCTACGATACAGCTGCTTTATGCAACATATGCCAGATCTAAGTTGGAATACGGAGCCCTAATATGGAATTCATTTGACTGTTCACATAAATTAACCATTGAAAGAGTGCAGAGAAAATATTTGAAATATCTATACATTAAAGAGGAGGGAATCTACCAGTGGATGGGCTACTCTTATCAGCTCTTATTGTCACAATTCAACGTAGAGTCACTCGAAACGAGACAATTACACCAAGTAATAAAGTTCCTCTACAACTTAGTACACAGTACCATATTGACTCTCCCAAACTGTTGTGCCAATTACAATTTCTTGTTCCTCGTTCTAGACTGGTAGACAGAGCCTTACCTTTTACACACAATGCGGACGTCTTAATTCATCTTCAAATTCACGAATAATTTCTATGTCACGCACGTTTAACTTAATATTACCCTATTGCGATATCAAATTTACCTCGTTTGATGAGATTCTTGCAATAGCTTCCATATATCTACCACAATAATTTACAAATATTATCTAGCACATTGTACTGTTTAGATTTTTGTTTTTCTTGGCCACATTGTAATGGTTATTTACCGCGATTCTGTTTGTATCGTTTTTTGTTTATTCTTTATCCTGTACATTTTCTATTTTTTTTTTCAATTATTTTGTACTTTGTATGGAGCAATCTGTTGGACAATAAAGGTTTATTATTATTATTATTACTGAACACAACGTTTGCATTCAACACGCTTGAATGACCAATAAGAGGAGAATATAATATCAGTACGTGTTGCTTACGTACTGATATTATATTCTTCTGTTATTGGCAGAAGAATATAATATAAAAGTTGCTGGCAACCTGGGAAATATCTTGCGTTCAAGCGTGGCACAAGAAAACTCATTTGTTCTAATATAAAGGAACAATTCTTCATAGGGTTCAAAGCAAGCATCTCAAGCGTTCTAAAAACACGGTGTCATCAATTCTCTTATCCAAAGAACAATTTCCATATCTGAACCAAATTCTCTTCCTCAAGAACTGAACCACATCACCGAATCTCTGACCCAGAATAATCATTCTACAAACTACCGCCGCATCAACGCTCCTTCGTAGTAACTCCCCTTATCTAATCCTAATTTCCATAAACAAGCGTATCTATCCTACATCAATCGCATCAGCAAGATCCTCTTTAATAGCAACATAAAAATCATCCTCAAAGCCAATATAAAATTCTCGGACTTTTTCATCAAAGGCCGCAATCGCTGGTGTCTACCAGATTCCATGTTCGTACGGTATAGATCGGTGAAACAAAGCGATCGGTCAGCACTCGTGTTACTGAGCCCGAGCGTTGTACGCGATCATTGCGTATAACCGCGTCCGCGCTGGCAGAGAATAGATTGGAAACTGGCCACTGAATCCAATTTATCTCTACTCGCATTTTGTCTCGCAACCGCTCACTATTTTAATAGGAAAATCCGTGAATCTGTAGAAATCTCGAAACATCCCAACAATTTAAATAGCGACAATTCCAACTGATTAATTTTCCTAGCAACCGCCACGGTTCATTGATTCGTATCTTTTTCGCTTCATCATCATTCGGTCATCAATAATCATCAGTTGATGCGCAGTACCAGCTGTGAAGATGCCTTATGAGAGTGAGAATGGAACTTCGGCAGACGCTACGACAACGACTCGGTTCCAACCCGGAAATATAAAGTATAGTATTATTGACGGCCGCAGAAGCCTACGTAAAAGACAAAAAATGATAGGGTTAGTATAAACATATCTTTGGTAAGCTAATTAAGCGATGTCTTGCTAAAATATCAGAAATGCAAATTTGCATTTGAGGAAATCAATTTAAATTCAAGAATAATTCCAAAAATACGTCACTGAGCTCGAATTCCTAAAAGTTTGCTGTTCACCGATTTTAGCTGTGTAAATTTACCCGACAACAACAATACATGTACATATTTAATTTATCTCCTGCAACCATCGGTACCAAAATTTGTCCCGGCAAATCGCGTCATATTCATTCCGATACGTTTTACAGACGGAAAATCCGGGGTTTCTATGAATATGTATGCCACCAATTTATACGAACGTCGTCGCCGGACGAAACGTATTTAAAACGTTATTAACAAAATTAAGTACTTCAATCCGGACCGAAAATAAACGTCGCCGTCCGTGTATGTAATAGGTCCGACCGTGTCGTACCAGAAAGAGTACCAGTACGACGGGGCATAAAGAGAGTTAACGAACTACGTTCGAGTGAATAATTTCGAAAACCTAATTGAATAAGGTCTCCTTCTCTTGCTCCTTCTCTGGCGTATAATACGCTACGCGTTGTCTCTTCGTGTCTACGGCTAGTACAGTGCTTGGTAATTTAATTGGCACCACAACACAGTCCTGTGTTTCCTACGACATGTTAATAAAATGTTTGATTCAAGTAAACTATATTAGTTATCACTATTAATTAACTAAATTATTTTTAGTTTAGATATTAATTTAAAAAGTTTTCGGGGTACAGCCCCCTTTAACGATTCGTATGATTTTTCAATTTTTATTCATTAAATTAAAAGAAAAAAATTATTACACTAGTTTGTAGTTAACCTTAACATTCGTGGAGTCGAAGCTAAGGAAAAGGAATTGAAGTCACCTTGACGTGCATAAACGGAATAATTCAAACAAAGCTAAAAATCAACGCTACAAAGTACTGAAATAAATTATTCGCATAAAGTTAACAAAGCTAAATTGAAACGTACAAAATATTGAAATGAAATGCACATACGACGTATGAAATAAACTCAGTGAATACGGTTGACTTGTACTTCAGAAACTGAAATTGATTGTTGCATATAAAATTCTACGCTGGCTCGTGAGCACCAGGTAAATTAGAATTAATTCGACAGCCGGGATAAAATGAATGAACTGAATTAAATAATTTTAATTTGACGCACATAGCTATGTTTAACACAAAGAAACATGAATAGGCTCCAGGTCCTATCCAAAATTATTTGAGATGAACCAAATAGGGCAAGGGAATACTCACTAATAATCGCTAACAAATACAAGTAGCAACTAGCCGCAAAGAGCTAATGCTAGAAGACGCTGGTAATAATTAGTAGACTCAATCCTAGTGAACAGTAGGAGCCTTAAACCAAGAGAAAACCCACACTATAAATACCAAACAACGAAAAGAAAAAATTTAAATCGTGGTTAGTGGATTAGAATCGAAATTTTTCTCAAGTTCGTGACCCATGTGTCGGATGAATTTGATCAAACGAACGTCCCAATATTAAAACCCCAAATGCGAAGGATAAGACCAAAAATAATATTCGGAACAGAACCAATAAGGTCCTACACTAAATTTCAAGGCGCCATAAACGATGAATACCACAGATCTAAATTAATCACCATAAAATGGCTCACTAGACGAAACCAATTCTGCTAAATTGCAAAAAAAATAAATATTAATTAAAATAACGCTTATATATGGGCGTTTTACAGTATTAAAGCAATTCTTAAATTATCTAGAATGCATATTTTAAACAACAAACAAATGCTAAAACAAAGATTCCTCTTCCATTGCACACCAAACTAAGAACTTAGTTTCATGTGCAATCTTCCTCTAGTGCGGGCTAATCTATTTACCAGACACAGCACACAAGGACGAACGTCGGTTCTAGGCCATCAGGAAAAGGCGGTATTCGAAAACGATGCTGGCGGGGAGATAAAGTTCTCCCCAGGAGCGTGTACATTTCATTAAAATGGGCTCACGCATTTGCAATTAATTCATCGTTATCCCTTGGTTTGACGGACGACTTGCAAAACGTTAGATTTCCATTTGTAATAATGGCTGGAAGCCCCCAGACGCGGGAAAGGGGTCGACGTCTCGTTGAATACGTAATCTAGCGAATGATTTTTTTGCGCGTTCCTTTTTTGTCGATTATGCACTAGCTGTATTCACCCTTTCAGAACCTTTAAGTGTAAAATGAAATTAATGTAGGAACGGTCTCTTTTAAATAAAAAAAAGCGTGAAGGAATATTTAAAAAAGCTCTTGGGACAAATTTATCCAAGCTGCTAAATTCTCTCTAGATCTTCTAATCTACTTAAAAAATCGCGTCTACGTGTTCTAGTAACTATTAATTTTTCAATTTAAAAGGTTTTTCTTCTAAGGCACAATACTGCTTGTATTAACATCAACATAGTCTTTGGCATGGCAGACTTTTCCGTATTTTGGTTAACATTTTGACTCCAAGAATCAAGTTCAGGCGTATATTTACTGTGATAACATAAAGAATTCTTCTACTTTGGAAGTTCTATAAAAAAGAGGAAACCCCAAAAGCTCGGATCAAGACCAAATTTACATTTAACTAATTATAATTCAATCAAAAACGAAATCCCAAATAAGCATCTTCCGGTAAATGATCGAAAATTTTATGAAGGAAATCGTTTCCTTACTCCAGGTTCTATTTACACGTTAGCAGCGAAGGATTCTTGCAAGAGCAATGTAAATAACGAATCCAATAACGGTTCAATGCCGGAGCCGTAATTCGGATAGTTTAAAAGTTGTTAGCGAACGTTGAATCCATACTTCCGCGTTGAAATTTTTCACGAAAATTCCGTTAATAAAGTTAGTTCTTCTTTTTTCGTTTGCTCACATCGAACCGGTGCACTTTGAATTGCAAATATTTAAGTTGGCAGGACACGCATGAGCGGTGATTTTGGGAAATGTACGCTCTTGTTCGGCTAACTTCCTGACCTATATATTGCTGCGAAGTTGGTGCATTTGAAGTTCTCGCAAAAGCAATTTTATGAGCGCCGCAAATAATGTAAGGAATATATTTCCCTTTTAGAGATGTATACGCATATATCTGATATTGTTATATCAAAGAAGTGAAGGTTATTCATTGTAGGGGGATGCAACTCTAATTTATGTTAAGCAACTCGAATATTACTTAGGTCGTTTCAGGATTTTTTTCAGCATTAAAATGCTGCTGTTAGTTTGTTGCCAAGATTTTTTCAGCTTACGCGAATGATATCCGTCTTTTTTTTGGCCAAGAGATTGTCATATTGCTTCCATCCTTGAAATGGATGTTTTGGTTGTGTAAAAATACCTAATAATGGATAGAATCACCTTTTTTTTGAACACATTCAGTAACCTGATTAGGCATTGAATTAATTAAGGTAGATATTGTTTCTTGGAGTACTTCTTGCGAAGCTATATTGGTGCCATAACTCGTCTCGGATTTCGTAAAAGCAAACGTCCGATGATATTCCATATGTGCTCTATTGGCGAAAGATCTGGCGATCTCGCAGGCCACGGAACCAGATTTATATTGTCTTCGGTCAAGAAATGCATAATTAGTCGGGCTGCATGAGGCCGAGCATTATCTTGTTGGATTATTCCGTTCGTAATGGTCTTCAAATAGGATCATGCCACGGGCTACAAGACATCATGTACGTAACTGGCAGCTGTTTCGGTGCCTCGAATTAATACTGGTAATGAAAACAGAAGTGATAGCACCCCAAACAATTATGCCGATTGTCTTCATTGGCCCTTTACCGCCCGCCACTGCTGCGTAAAAATGTTATCGACTGAAACCAGTGTTGCACAATCAAGCGCTTCAAAAGAAAATCTTCTCGGGAGGTGGTCCTCGGGAGTTGATTCTCGGGGGTTGGTCCTCGAGGGGTGGTCCTCGTGGATGCACGCATTTTACTCATTTTTGTACATTTGGATTGCAACTATTGGATTGTAACAGGACCTTCAGAAACATAAAATTTTAACGAAATATTCCAACAATTTAGGTGTAGTGCATCTTTAATTGCAGCCAGTATATTTGTAAATCATGGAAAGGAACAATACCGGTCAGTGATTCGATTTCTTTTTTGCAGAAATCAAAGAATAGTTACTACCATCAGGTACAGGTTTAATAAATTTAACCGTGGCCAAACATCCGTCTTTGATGAGAAGCGGCCTGGTCATTCTATTAAGGTGACTATGTACAATATGATCAATAAAGTTCATGGCATTGTGTGTTAAAAGTAGATACAATGTTAAATAAGTAGTACTTGGAATATTTTTAAAATGCTGCTGATATTGACCAAATTCTAAATTTAATTGTTTCAAAATCGAGTCTAGAATTGCAACAAAATACTGAATAAAACTTTATGCAATAAAGGCCCTTTAATTAACAAATTGCTGCCATTAACACAGCTAGGATTCGCCATATTACAAACTAAAACCATACAATAATAGATAATGGATACCCTTATCAATGTATTTTTCTACGAAAGCTTGAAAATAAGGCAATTCAAAAATACAAAGTTTTTACATAACTTTCATATATAATTTCTTTCCCTTTCTACATAATATCTACTACAATTTTTCAAATTGGAGCACATTCCACATCCAAAATTAACGGGTGTATCGTCGATCGATGTTTTCTTATTATACGGATTACAGTTTCCCGTCTTGCGTTATCACTTTATCCCCAAAGGATCGATCCAACAGCTTCCTGAATTGGTCCCTAGACGTCACGTCGGTCAAAATGGATTCTCAACCGAAAGAAGCGACATCTTGGCCACTATGTGTCAGTGCTTCGCCTACGAAAATATATGTCCTGTTTTTTCCTTCGATGGGAACTTACGATGTTTGTGATAAATTGAAAGAACATGAAAAATAACGGGGCACTGTGCGTTTCCTTTCAGCAAGTTATACATGCGTATGATTTGCTGCGTAAAATATGTTGTTTGTATAAAATATTATTTCTCACTTAACAGGATTTCTTGGATAATCATCTAAATTCGGATGTCGATGCTTGATAAAATGTTTATTGTAGTATTAGGTCATTAGTAGAACTGAACTAGCCTCGTTTAAATTGTTAAATATTTATTGCTGGTCCCACAAAAATGTTTTTCTTCCTTTTTAATTTGAATATTTTAAATGCTTCCCTATTTCGATATTTTTTGCTTGAAATCATTGGTTCGTTTGGACGTTCTGCACAATATAATTCTACATTACTTCAACTTCACAATATACAGGCTGTTCCAGTTAATAAAATCGAGAAGAATTATTGGCACTAGAGGGCAAATAGCAGTGTTACACCTTCCAGTAGCAGGACGAAGGGGCTAAAAAGACTAAGTGGAGAAGAATACGCTAGGAGTCACGCTAATGACGTCAGGTAGGTCCTTTTCCACATTGCCTTTGCCGCGAATGATTCCGTTACTTTTCCGTCCATTTTGTTTTGAAGGTCAGCGGTTTTTATTTGTAATAGTAGCACCTTCCTCTAGTATTCGACTAGCTTTCCTCTGGTACATTTTCTAAGAATTTCGAGAATAAATGTATACATTGGCCTAATGGAGAAGGAACATCTAAAACAGTCGAATGAAAAAGAATGTTTTGTTTAAAGAGAATATGTGTGGGCTTCACTGTACATTGTTTTTATTGTTACTACTACTTTATTTATTTAACTCAGTAGTAAGAGAGCATGTTCCTGTCTATTTACCGAGCGCTCCAGTTCATCCAGTATCAAGCGGCAGCCTTTTCTAGGGAGTTCCGTACAATCTTGAGTAATCATTCACATGTTGAGATATAACTCCCTCAGCCTCCTCAAAGCTACACATGGCTCCTTACGTTGACACACGCTTCAAATCTTACATACCCCGTATGGCGGTCACTATACGTAAAAGGTATTATTATTCTCTCCCTGCTTCCACTCCGTATTGTACCGACGTATTCGACGTCTCAAAATATTGGCCGCCATTTTCGTAATATCAAACGCGACCTCACCGATTTTCCACTATTACTTCTGTCTCTGTTCTCCCATACGCGGGCGAGTATATTAGTTTCTCCCACTCTAATACTTCGATAACATTTAAGACACCATCGACGCTATAACGTGATTCTTTTTACATTCACCGAACCGCCCTTCACACCCCTTCAACTTCTTTCAAGCCGAACTAGAGTTCACATTCGACCTTCGCGATCCGAAGACTCGGTTCGCATACAAAGAAATTATCCTTTTTTTATTTCCGCCGCGAACGTGATCGGACCACCAAACCGGTCTCCCGCTTTAATAAACGTATTTATCTGGAGATCTTCGCGAGGTGCAATGCTATACTATACGGCGATTGTGCGGTGTTACCGCCGAGCCAAAATGCGGTTTACAGGGAGCCTTATATATAGGAATAATACGTGATATGTGAATTTGACGAGATTTGTTACGCTGGGAGCGAAAATACACGATATTTTTATACCTCTAGTAATATTTCTCGAGCTGCTAACCTGTGCTTTCATGTCGAAGGTGAATGCGAGAGTGAAGGTTTGAATTCGTTTGGAATAAATTGGTAAGGAATAACAAAACAATAAGGTCGTTATTTCTCCTATAAAGTATTACCTGAGGGAATTTAAAAACTTAGAAAGCGATTGGTACAAGCTCAAATGTAGAGGAAAATATAAGGTCCATGTTCAAGTAGGTTAAGGGAGGATTTCGTCGATGTAGCTCGAAATAACAACCGCACAAGAACGATTGTATAATATTGCGACTTGTTTCAAGCTTTTAATAAAAAAAAAGGGATTGATTTAATCAAATTTAAAATG